>JAADYG010000801.1:0-14462 GCA_023338115.1 Phytopythium boreale | reverse complement strand
CGTAGAACCACGCAAAGTTGTCGCACGTTTCCTTGTGGACGAACGCCACAGCTGCAAGCAGGTTGTGTCCGTCACCGTCTTTTCCAATCAAAGTGAGGCAGACTCCATTGTACATAGGGTTGTACATGTGCGTGCCGTCACACTCCAGCACGGGGAGCCACTTGTCTTGGTGCTTGGTGATGCTTCTGATCGACAAAAGCAAGCGGTAGAATCGACCAGACTGGTCGAGTTGACAGCACGCGCGAGATCCGATGTTGCGCGCGACGAACGACCGGAGAAAGTTGGTCAGGGTAGCGTAGTGGTCGTCAGAGGTCGCCTCAGCCTTCATGTCCTTTTTCTTGGCTGCGATTGCACGATACACCGTGGCTGGTTGGTCGACACGTTGACGCTGTTGATCTCTTGCAACGAACGCACGACACGAGTCATAGATGTATCTAACCCATGCACAATACTGCCTTTGAATCCTGACAGAGCTTGAATCTGGCGAGCAGAACACTTTCACACACTCATGCACATATCGCTGTGGGAAAGCTGTAACTTACTCACAAATCACGCGCCCGCAGGGATGTGCGACAGCTTGGTAATCCGGGCCTTCGACGGGTTCTTCACTGCCCGCTTCTGCGTAAGCTCGACAAACCACGGGCAATCAGCGCTGTCGCACACCCACATCTTCTGTAAGCCCTTGAACCACTCAAGCCTTATCCCCTTGTTCTCGTTGAATGCATAATCTTTAAGAAACTCAGTGGATGCCTTCGTGTTCGGAAAATGGACATGAAGCGAGATCTGCTCCACGCCATGCATGTAGAGCAGATCAAGCTTCTCGTCGCCCATAGCTGCACAGCTCACGCTGACGCGAGCAGCACAGCCCGAACTACCTTTCAATGTAAGCGACGCGGCTGAGATCTTTGGCTCCACATTGACCAAAAATACACACGACGCATGGACGCATGGCTACCTCGATGCTACACCGAAACGCATCAATCTATATTAAGCTCGACCGCACTGCTTCAAGCGGTTCAACTGGACTCTATCTAACCATCACTCTGGCTGAAGTTGCCTTTAGTGTTTGTCACCTATTGTATAGTACACCGCACACCATTTTCAACCAATCCCATGTCAGAACAATGAGTGCGACATTTTTGTTTGAGGTTTTGATAAATGGTGACCATTTTGTTTGAAGTTTTGATAAAATTCCATAATACATTAATGTAGTTTGAGAAAAATACATACCGGTACTTACTTATTTTTATAACCTTTCTGAATTGACAATTATCTTTAACAACCTTAAGGAAAGTGCGAACTGTCTTCTGGTCAGTTCATTGCTTATCGACGATCGGTTCTTGCGGGAAACGCGTTTGTTTGAAGCGCAAGAAGTTCTCGTGACGAGAATCTCGTCTGCCAGATTGCAAACATCGTGAACGACGAAAGCTCCCGCAGCAAGCACCAGCGTGCTGAGAAGTAAAAGGCATCCTGCTTTTCGCCAAACTGTATTTACCGGTAATACTGTGGTACTGTCCTGGTGTGTTTATTAGCTCGCGAGCTCTGCCGATTCTCGGAGCGTGCTTCACGATCTAAATCCGAGCACCCTCCGGCGCTGGATTCTCACCGCATCAGCACAATTCGGCCCTTCAGTGCGGACCCGGAGCCCTCTCGCTCGATCAGATTGTCGTACCTGTCGCCCGCCGCTCTTTTGTGCGCACTCGCCCAGTCCGAACGGCATTCGCAGTCAACCCGAACACCCGACCGCCCAGCATTCCTTTCCCCTCCTGCCAGACTGTTGTTGACGTGCCACGTCAATGGATAACGTTCTCGCCGTCCTCTCCCAGACGGTGTTAAATGCACCGGCAGCTTCAAGTCGCCACTGTCGCTCACGATGGAATTGGGGTGAAGCTGCTCTTCCTGTTGTGCTTGATGGATGGATACACAACGCACAACATGTAGACAATGGTCCTTCCGCCGACACCGAGTTTAATAGGGGATGGGAATCAGAGGTGCAGAGAGCTCGCGCAGTCAGCAGAAGATTTGGGGCGATGAAGCCTTGCGCTCAGAGCAAATCAGTCGACGATGGACGTGCTAAGGCGCGTCAAGGCGATCCACTCGCCCACATCCGTCAGTGCACATGCACGGCACCGCATCCGCATCGCAAAATCCATTTGGGATCTTCGGTTCACGTTGGCGTCAGGTGAGCCCACGCCACTCGCCGCATGCGCCACTGCAATAGAGCCGCACTGACCGGATGGTAGTCACGCCGACGAATGTCTCCACCTCGACGAGGTGACCTCGTCCAAAGTCCACGACAGCCATCTCTATAATAAGCTGAATACACTCAGAGTGCTCAATGAACGTTGAGGATGCAACAAATTGAACGCATTTCCATGAAAAACGCATGTAAATACTGCTTCAATACAACTACCAGAACACTCGAACGTACAGTAAATGAAGGACGCTGTTCAGGCTCACATGTGGTCGCTGTACGACATCTCGGAGGCCGTTTCGGAGTTGGACCACGAGTCGAAGGCGTTGTAGGCGCCGTAGCCGTCGGCCTGGTCGCGGGCGGCGTCCTGCGCGTTCATCTTGGTGGTCTCACTCACGCACATGGCGCAGAAGGAGATCTTGCGCTGGATGAGCTGGTTGTCGGGCGTGATGAAGCTGATGCCCTTGCGCACGCGACACGGCCGACACACGCAGCCAAAGCACAGCTTGCACACGTCCTTGCCGATCTCTCCGATGCTGCCGCGCGACGTCTTGCGTGCGCAGGTCACGCACACGTCCGTGTGCCTCGCCCGCGGGTTAGCGCGCGACTCGGACTGGCGCTTCTGGAGGATCCACGAGATCTTCTTCACCTGCCCGCAGTAGACGTAGTTGGTCGCGGACAGCAGCGCGTCGGCGGCCGCGGGCAGCAGCAGGAAGTTGAGCAGCTCCCCTCCCGGGTCCATGGTGCCGCCCGAGTAGTTGTCGATCACGTTGGCGTTGATCTGACGGAAGAAGCCGCAGATGGACAGCTTGGCACGCACTCGCTTGGGCAGCGGCGGCGTCTGCGGGAAGTCGATCGAGTGCAGCAAGTGGTAGCCCACGCGGTCCCCGTTGGCGAAGTGCAGGATGCCCGTGGCCTCGATGTACACGTAGTCGCGGTTCTTGACGAGGCTCGTAGAGCTCAGCGGCAGGTCGAGCTGCATCCACTTGACGATGACCGAACGGAACGGGTCCTCGACGGTCGGCTCGACCACGGTCGCGAGCACCGCGGCGTCGCTCAAGTCGTGTACATACGAGGCCTTGACGCGCATGACGTCCAGCGTCGGGTTGACGACGCCGAACATGAGGTCGTCCATTTGGCCCACGAACGTACCGACGCTGAGCACCACGGGCATGTCCTTGCCCTTGGCGTTCTTCATGGTGACCGTGTGCCCGGCGCGACTCAGCTTGCGAGGCACGTCGTGGTCCAATTCCGGAGACGGGTCCGCGGACGCGGGCCTTTGCAGGTACGGCTGGCCGATGGACATGCGGTCCACGTAGATGTGCAGGTCCTCGCGCGACTTGACGTGTTTCCACCGCGAGTCGTCGACCTTGCGCTGCTCCACGACGACATACTGCTCGTACTTGCGGAAGTTCTCCTCGATGAAGCCGTTGGCGAGCGCCAGGAGCTGCTCGCGGTCCAGAGGCGACAGGCTCAGGTCCGGGTACGGGTTGAACTGGAATCGCTGGCTCGGCATCGTGAACCTGTACGTCGGACGGCGACGCGGAGTGAGATAGTCCGGACGAATTCACAAGTGAATTGACGGCCGGCCAGCTGCGGGGGTGCCGTGATGGCTGTGCCTGCCTGTATCTAGACGTGGGGCGCAGGAAGAGATCCCGCGCGCGTATGGGCTTGTAGAAGTACTGCGTGGTACACTGCTCACGAGAAAAGGACTGCACCAGGCGCAGTGCCACTTGCCACCGTACGTGCTGCGTGTGCGCAAGCGGCGACCACGGTTGGGGTGAAAAGACGCACAGGTCCAGTCGAGAAGACAACAGCAGCGTCTCGGGAACGCACAGTATGCCTCCGTTATGAGCAACGACGGGAAGAAGGCCGAGCCGTAGAGGGGGGTGGCGAGCCGCACGGAGCAGAAGTGGGTGCAACCGTCGGTCTGTATGAAGGTGCTCGCTGTCGCCGGCGATACGATCGATGCGGGCGCATGCTTCAGCTTTGGGCGCACGCTGTAGAGACAGCGCGTTGCGAGCCACGGCCGTGGTGGTCCGAGTCCAAAGCGAGCAGCCAGTCGTGCGTCAAGGTCTTTGAAGGTGAGTGCTGCGTAGTTGACGTCTCTGCAATCGAGTGCGGACTCGGCGACACGACGACTGACGCAGGATGTGAGGCACGAAAGGATCCTGATTCGTGCATCAATGTTGATCGGACGCTGCACCCCCCTCCCGCGCGCGTCCTTGGGGCAAAAACAAGGGGCCCCGGTGCAACTCGTGGCTCGTCTACGGTGCTGTGCAACGTGGAAGTGCAAAGCAGGCGGGATGGGACTCACAGTGTAGCGGCGGCGGAATTTTGCGCTCTGTTACAGAACTGTCCAGCAGCAAGGAAAATTTCGGAGCCCCTGGTCGGCCCAGTGGTCTGGTCTTCCTGCTCGTCTGGTGTGCGAGTCAGAGACGCACCGGGTGAGTCAGTTGGTGCAGTTACTGCCCCAGAGGATGACCGAGGCGTTGGAGCACTTCAAATGACGGGAGACTCGTGATCAAAGAGCCCGAGTTGGAACATTCAGGGCAGATCTATTGAGATCGGCTCCGGCCCTAGTGGAGCCGGTCCCGAGTACGCTGAACCACCTTGAGTGCCACTCCGCCATATGCAAGCAACGCCTTCGGCCCCGCAGTCGCTCCTCTTGTGCTCCGACTCGATTCAGCTGGCGCTTGATGCTGAACGCCCCGACAACGCGCGGTACACGCAGCGCCTGGTGCCTATCAGTCCGGGAACGGACGCGCGACGACTGCAACCGTTGCTACGCCACGCCAGTCTCCTTTACAGCCCTTGAAATGAAGCTGCTGCCCTGACGACAACGTCACAGGTAGGCGTGTTGTGATAATACAGCCGAGAAGCGCTTTATTAGATGGCACGCCCATGACTCTGGGCGCTAACTGTCTGCTCTTTACTCATAGAACGACGCGTCCGAGGAGCACTGCGAGCCAGAGTCGCAGTGCACCACGTTATATGCGTCGTACCCCTGCGCCTGATCCCTCGCGGACTCGAGCGCGCTCATCCGGGTCGAGTCGTTGATGCAGAGCGCGCAGAAGGTGATCTTGCGGCGCACCAGGTGTTTGTCAGGCGTCATGAAGCTGATCTTCTTGCGGATCTTGCACGAGTGGCACACGCTCCCGTAGCACAGCTTGCACGTGCTGCGTCCGATCCGGAGTACACTCCCGGGATATGCCTTGGCAGCACACGACACGCACGTGTTGCCCTGGCGAATGTACGTCGCGTTGCCCATGATCGCCTGCTTCTTCTGCAGCAGCCACGACAGCTTCTTCATCTCTCCGCAGTGGACATCGCTGCTGGCCGCGAACAGCACCGGGAAGGCGGCGGGAAGCAGCAGGATCCCCATGAGCTCGCCGCCGGGGTCGAGCGTGCCCGTCGCAAAGCAGTCGAGCTGATTCCTCTGTCGTTGCCGGTAGAAGGCGCAAATGGACATGTTCCCGCGGATCGTCTTGTACAGCGAGTGAGTCTCTGGAAAATCGATCGAGTGCAGCAAGTGGAACCCGACGCGCTCGCCGTTGGCGAACTGCAGCATGCCCGTCGCCTCCATTACGACGTAGTCGCGGTTCTTGACGACGCTCGTCGCGCTGAGCGGCATGTCGACTTCGAGCCACTTGAGGATGACAGACCGGAACGGCTCGTCGGTTGTGGGCTCCACGATGGGGTACAAGATGGCAGCGTCGCTGAGGTTCTCTGAATAGGACGTGGCTACTCGCTGGACGCTCGCGTTCGGGTTGGTTACGCCAAGCATCAGGTCCTCCAGCTGGCCAAACACGGAGCCGGTCATGAGCATGACCGGCAGGTGCTGCGACGTCGACCAGGGCTGCATGAACTCGGTGCTCTTGGCGCGGCGGCGCGAAGACATGTTCGGCTCCTCTGGCGCCACGCGCTCCACGAACAAGTGCTGGTTCTCCTTGGATTTGACGAGCTTCCAGGTCTCGTCGTCAACTCGGGACCGCGCGGACGTGACGAACTCCTCATACCGATAGAAGTTCTCTTCGACGATGCTGATGGCGAGTTCCTGGAGCAGCTGGTGGTCATCACGCGTGATGTTGAGCCTCGAGAACGGGCTCATGTGCGACGCCCGCGTCTTCTTCATGGCTGTTCGTGTGTTCGGTCGGTCGTCTTTCGCCGCGCTCTAACACTATCAGACTGAGGAACCGGGACGGCGCTAATCTATCAACTCGCGCTGACAGCCCCAAACGCGAACTGACAACCGCGCTTGGCGTCGTGGAAACGACGGCGCGTTACCCGGCACTGGTGGTGTCCGGCCGGGCCTGGTCGCGCAGCCCCCACCCATTGAATGGAGCGGGTCTGTGCGACGCGTTCGTGGATTTGCATGGACGCGCCAGCACGCGCGAGGACATGTCATCGTCGCGAGGAGTGCACACGGTACAGTGGCCCGCTGCAATCGCCCTGAACTGACGGGAGGAAGCCCGGGGAGTTCGATTGGTGCTCCTGCGGCTTCCGCAATGCAGTGCGCGGGTGGAGAAGCAGATAAAGAAGCGCCAGCTTGCGTGCGGTGCATTTTTTTACAGTCAGATGATCGACGAAGAAATGATGCGCCGCATACAAACTGCAAGCTCGTGTCGGTGTTGGGGGTGGCGACAACGTGTCGCAGCCCGTCAGCACCTTGACGTTGGGCCAAGCAATGCCGCGATCAGCGATCGACCGCTGGGAAAAACGCGCCGGGACCACCACGTCGGCAGCACATAACACTGAAGTGCATTGCGCTTCTCGTTCTGGAAGATTTATATGCCGACGCTTTTTGTCGCAACACAGATATAAACCGACCAATCACAGGCGTTCATTTTTCGTGTCAGGGTCGTTGGCGTTGACGCTATCTTTAACGCCGATGCTATGTGCATTTGTAATGGGACGCAGCGAGAAGTGTCAAGCGTCCGTTTACATTTCGCAAGTGTGACAAGTTAAAGGTGTTCGCTTGTAATGGGACGCGGTCAAACTGCTGACTACTTGAAGCTGACTACCTGTCGCGAATGGCTTCAACCACCTGTCTTTTCGAGTAACACAACGGACTCCATGGACACCGCCGACGTGTCACCACCGCCAGCCAATCCACCGGCTTTCGTGGCTCTTGGATCTCCTCCGCACGTGCAGTACGAGTGCGCGGAGATTGCAGAGGCGCGTGGGCGCTGCGCTTGATGATGCCTTCGTGTTTCAACACCAGAACTGAGCACAGTCCGCCCCGTAGTGTACACTGAGCACTTGAGCAATCGTAGCTGCATAAGTTACTGCAGACAGACACCTAGTGCGATTCGAGATGACGAGTGAATGCAGCATGTTTTTGTGTTCATACAAAGCGAATTCAAATTGGGGCCGCCTACTTTTCGTAAAAGGACATTTCGGATAGCGTGTCCGACGCGGATGACGAGTGGAAGATGTTGTAGGCGCCGTAGCCGTCGGCCTGGTCCTTGGCGGGCTCCACGGCGCTCGTCTTGGTGGACTCGCTCACGCACATGGGGCAGAAGGCGATCTTGCGCTGCAGCAGCTGCCCGTCCGGCGTGATGAAGCTGATGCGCCTCCGGATCTTGCAGGACCGACATACGCAGCCGAAGCACAGCTTGCACGTGCCTTTGCCGAACGCGCCGAAGCTGCCCGATGTGGTCTTCTTGGCGCACGTGATGCACACTTCACTGTACCGCGCGATGTGGCCGGTCCGCGCCGCGGCAGCCTGGCGCTTCTGCAGCATCCACGACAGCTTCTTCATGTGGCCGCAGTAGACATAGTTGGTCGCCGACAGCAGCGCAGACGCAGCTGCGGGGATCAGCAGCATGCGGAGGATGTCTCCGCCAGGGTCAACGGTGCCACCGGCGAAGTTGTCGATCACGTTGGCGTTGATCTGACGAAAGAAGCCGCAGATGGAGAGCCGCCCGCGGATCTTGTTGGGCAGCAGGTGCGTCTGCGGGAAGTCGATCGAGTGCAGCATATGGTAACCCACACGGTCCCCGTTGCCGAAGTGCAGGATGCCCGTGGCCTCGATGTACACGTAGTCGCGGTTCTTAACGAGGTTGGTGGACACGAGCGGGATGTCGATCTCCATCCATTTGATCACGAGCGACCGGAACGGGTCCTCCACCGTGGGCTCGATGATGGGGCACAGCACGGCGGCGCTGCTCAGGTCGTTCACGTACGACGCCTTAATGCGCATCACGTCCAGAGTCGGGTTGACGATGCCGAACATGAGGTCGTCCATTTGGCCCACGAATGTTCCGACGCTAAGCATCACCGGGAGGTCCGACCTGGCCCCGGCGTGTCCTCCGGCCGCCATCTTGCTCGCGCCGAGCTCGGGCGTGAGCCCAAACCGGTCCAGTTCCCTCGGTGTGCGCTCCGTGTAGATGTGTAGGTTGTCCTTGGACTTGACGTGCTTCCACCGGCGCTCATCGACGCGCTGCTTCTCCGCCACGACGAAGTGCTCGTACTTGTGGAAGTTGTCCTCGATGATGCCGTTCACGATCTCCTGGATCTGCAGCCGCTCGTCCGCCGAGAGCTGCAAGTCCGGGAACGGGTTCTCCGTGAACCGTTCCCTCCTCATGGTCTCCGCCGAGTTGGATCGAAGCAAGCCACGAGACTTGTGTGAAAATCGAGAGTGAGCGCACGAAGGTGTTGGGTTTTGACGACCTCGACGCGAGGAGATTGGCGGAAGAGGCCACTTCGGTTGACGGTGGCCGACCGTTGTCCTTGGACTCCTTGCATGGCCTGAAGTCTTGACTGAATAGGCATGACCGGGTCCCATCGTCCGGGCTGTGCACAAATCAGCGCCTGTCAGTCGCGGCGTTGCGAGGGAGCGGGAAGGAAAGGCGACGCAGCCAGGCCGGATCGGCGCCCATGTGCCGCGGTCGTGTCAACGTCTGTTGGCCCATGTGATCACCTTCAAACTCATTTATAACAGTACATTAATCGTGTTTGTCAAGTCTTATTACGATATGATAACTGATATTGGTTAGAATTGACGGAGCGAGCAGGTCAGGCGATTCTTTGCGTGCGCCTTCCCCATCCCGCTCATCGCGGCGATGCGTCCTCCAGTTGCACCCTTGCACCGTGCAATGCACGCGCCAAAGTGTTTGCCATGCTGCAGAGACTGCTTCAACGAAACCGTCTGCTTTGTGTGCGCTTTCCACAGTCAGACGAAGAGCTCCGCGCGCCGCGCGCTCGGCAGCTGCACATTTGTAGCCGCAACTCGGTCAAAGCGCAATCTGGTCGTGGCACTTCGCCATGTGCCGCCTCCATCGTCTGACATGCACTTCAAAACTCGTGGATGGTCCACTGAGAGCACATTGACACGCGTACTGGCTGCTGGTCAAGATGCATCATCGTGACCGGCAGCCAGTACGCGTGTTCTCGGCGCAAGTGTCAGGCGCTACTGTAGTTCATGAGCATCGGAGCGCCATGGCCGTCCGTGTCTGCCAATGGATGAAGTACAGTACTGTACGGACTGACCACTCCATTGCTTGTCTCGCACGGGCTCCCACCGTATCAAGTGTTGGGCCTGCGTCCGTGCTGTTCCTCCAAATGCGTTGGCAGCATTGTTGATGATGGCGTGCCTCTGTGAGCCATCCGAACCGACGAAATCGTGGCACACGAAGTCGCTGGAGCGTCTGCCGCCCTGGCCACCCTGGGCACGGTGCTTACGACAGCGTACAGTGCAGTGCGTGCTATTACTGTATAAGAGCTGGGACGCGTGCTCCGAGGGCAACACCCACCTTCGCTAACTGTTTGTCGCGGTGTGAGTCATCGTCGGGGATCAAAGAGGTGCCATTGCGAGCCAATAGCAGGAACCGTACGCAAAAACAAACCAACAATTATGTACTCGCCACCATTGACCCTAACGACCGCTTTCAGCGGCTGTTGTAGGAGTGCTCGGACGAGGTTCCTGAGACCGAAGCCGAGCGGTAGACGCTCAGCGTCGCCGAGGACCCTAGGATCTGGGCGCGGGCCGCATCGACCGCGCTGGTGCGGACGGCCTGGTTGATGCAGAGGCTGCAAAAGGTCACCTTGCGCTGCATTAGTTCGTTGTCCGGCGTGACGAAGCTCAGTTTCTTGGGGACTTTGCACGAGAAGCAGACGTAGCCGTAGCACAGTCGGCACTTGGACATGCCCAGCATCATGTTGGACTTGCCGCACGTCACGCACACCTTCTCTCGCCTGGCCACGCCCCGCGAGCCCCGCTCGGCGTACTGCTTCTCCAGCAGCCACGAGAGCTTCTTCATCTGCGCGCAGTAGACGTACTTGGTGGACGAAAGCAGCGCGATGGCCGCCGTGGGGACGAGCAGGAAGCGCATGAGGTCACCACCGGGATCGACGGTGCCCATCGCCCACACTTCGACGCAGTTGGACGCCAACTGGCGGAAGAACCCGCAGACGGACAAATTGCCCCGGATCCGGTTGGGCAACAGCCCCGCCTGGGGAAAGTCGACTGAGTGCAGGAAGTGGTAGCCGAGCCTCTCACCGCTGGCTGACTTGACAAACCCGGTCGCCTCCATGTACACGTAGTCGCGGTTCTTGACCAGGTTGGTGGAGCGCAGCGGGATGTCGATCTCCATCCACTTGATGATGAGCGAGCGGAACGGGTCGTCAAGAGACGGCTCGATGACACTGGACAACACCGCCGCGCCGCTCAAGTCGTCGACGTACGATGCCTTGACCCGCATCGTGTCCAGCGTCGGGTTCAGCACTCCGAAGAGAACGTCTTCGAGGTCGCCGACGAGCGTCCCAAAGGCGAGCACGACCGGGAGCTCCGACGGCACCAGCTCCGACTCGTCGCCCATCGAATGCTTGCGGGACTGCCGCTCCAGCTCGTGGCGTGGCCGCTCGGCGTACACGCGCACGTCTTCTCGGCTCTTGGCGAACTTCCACCGCCGCGGGTCGATCTTGCCGCTCTGCTCATTGACCAGCGCTTCGTACTGGTGCAGGTGCTCTTGAATGAAGCCCATCGAGAGCTCTTCGAGCTTGGTCGTCTCATCTCGCGAGAGCTCCAAGTCCGGGAACGGATTGATGCTGAATCGCTCCTTCCCCATAACAGTCACACGCACAGATTGCTCGTCGATTCAGGCTGGCGCGAATTGGCAAGTGGGAAGGCGGCGAGTGCGAGTGTCAATGCCTGGGTTACACTTGTTGGCCGCGTACAGTGTACACAGCTTGTGCCGAACGCCATAAGTTCCCCATCCAAGGGAGCAGTGCCCAGTCCGAGATGACGATCGCGGATAAGTCCCACGGAATCATCACGAGGACCGGTCCCGCCGCCTTCTTGGACTCCAAGTTAGAGCGTTGATGCCGGTGTGCAGAGCCCTGGTGCATGTCAGAGCGCGACAGTGGCACACTCCATGGACAGGGCAGCCCTGCGTCGTGCGTGGTCGCGCCTGTTTTCTGCTCGTGCTAAACTGGTGACAAACCAAACGCACATCCAATGGAGCGACGTTGCACTGGCGCCACTCACACACGCGGCGATGCTGTCGCTATAATAGCGATCCACGCGCGTCTTGTCTGTCGTGCCGCGGCTCAAGTCTTCTTGAGTCGAGAAGTTTGAGCGGCCGCACGCCAGCTCACTTTCGCTGCAGATGGCCGACTCACGCCACTGGTGCCGCTCTGAGTCTGACGTTGGAACTCTGACTCAGAGCAGGGTCGCATGGCACCGCGCGTCCCGATCTGGTCTAGCTCGATGGGGGCACCGCCCCCAGCTCATCTTTACGCTTGCGTCAGCGTCAAGGGTGCGCCACCATTGAGCAACGTGCGTGCTAAGCAATTGGAAACGCTATCCCATCCAACGTGCGTTCAGTGCAGGCAGCAAGCAACTCATCACGGAACATGTTATCACACAGACATGTAAAAGATCGGACTCGCATGTCCACGATAAGCACGTAAGCATGGCTATTCTGCCGACCAGGACGCATCGGACAACGAAATCGTGTCCATGTCCAGGCTGTTCTTCAAGCCTCCGCTCGACGACAGGCTCTGGGTGACGCTGTTGGAGACGATCTGTGCCTTTGCCGCGTCGATGGAGCTCAGCTGGGCTGCGCCCTGCATGCAGCGCGCGCAGAAGACGATTTTACGCTGCGAGAGCTCCAGGTCGACGGTCATGAAGCTCAGCTTCTTCTGGATCTTGCACGGAGAGCACAGGCGGCCGTTGCACAGCTTGCACACGCTGTAGCTGGTCCCGAAGAACCCGCCGGCCGCGACCTGGGAGCACGTCACGCAGTTCTGGTCTCGACTCTGGCTCTTGGAGCCGTTCACCTTGACCTCGTTGTACTTTTGCTCCAGCAGCCACGTCAGCTTCTTCTTGAGTCCGCACGAAGCGTAGCGCAGCATACGCAGAAACATGCCCGCCATACTCGGGATGACGAACATGCGGATCAGGTCGCCGCCCGGGTCCATGATGCCCGACGCGTACACCTCGATGGTGTCGCGCGAGATCTGGCGGAAGAAGCCGCACTTGGACAGGTTGGCGCGAACGCAGTTGGGCAGGTCGTGCGTCTGCGGAAAGTTGACCGAGTGCAGCAAGTGGTAGCCGACCCGCTCGCCGTTGGCCAGGTGCACGTAGCCCGTGCCTTCGATCAGCACGTAGTCGCGGTTCTTGACCAGATTGATCGAGTTGAGAGGCAGGACGAGCTCCATCCACTTGACCGCGAGCGACTCGAACGGGTTGTCCAGCGTCGGCTCGACGATTGGCGCGAGGATGGCGGCGCCGCTGATGTCGTCCACGTACGACGCCTTGATGCGCATGACTTCTTCGGTCGGGTTCACGACACCGAACATCAGGTCGCCCAGACGCCCCTCGAGCGTCCCGACCACCTTGATCGCCGGCAGGTCCGAGGGCGCGCCGTCTTGACCGAACTGCGTGCCTTCGCCAGGATGCGGCTTCTCCGTGTACACCTGGACGTGCTCCTTCTCCTTGGCCAGTTTCCACATGCGGAGATCTACCTTGCGCTTCCTTGCGCTTCCTGGTCGTCAGGTACGTGATGTACCGCTCAAAGTTGGTCTGGACGAGCGACTTGGCGAGGTCCTCGAGCCCCTGTCGATCCTCTGGCGTCAGTGCCAGGTCCCGGAACGGGCTCCCGACGCAGCCTCCTTTGCCCATGGTCGTCAGTGCGCCTGCGCCTTGGACGCACGCTCTTGGTCGAGGGAAAAAACGCCGAGTGTGAAGACTGGTGGGATGCTAACGGCGTGTCCACTTGGTGGGAAAGCGCGGAATGACGAAGACTTCCAACGGGAGAGCGGTTGTCGGACCAGAACGCACTGCTCGTCTCAACTATAATTAAAATATTATCGCCCGTGTCTTGTCCCTGTTTGTCATGCACTACCGCGATCGGATGGCCAGACTCCATGAACTTTGTCTGATCCGCGATGCTTAAGCTTAGCGGGTAGAAGGCATGGAGACAGCCGCATGGCAGTCGCGGTGAAGAGATGCCTACAGCCATACGGCCATCTTAGGAAGGATAGAATGACATTGACATTCCATCGAAAGAAGTGTACAGTGACTTCCGAGCGAGCCGACAGGCGCGACGTTTCTGCTTCGAAGTAGAACACGCGCATCCCTACGGTCATTTCAAACGACTTATTTGTGCGATCCACCCAGCATATATTTACACCGACTCTTGCTTTGTGCGTGTGCAACGCAACAATGAGGCGCCCGCCAACGGCTTCATGGGGCCACAGTAGATGCAAATTGGACAGGAGAGGTGATCCACCCCTGCGTGCTAAGACGGGTTTAACAGGTGACAGCACAACTTCAACGGTTGAAGCTCAACCATCTCGACAAGCGAGGAGGCGTCACATTTACAACAGTTCGACAACAACACAATGCCTGTGAATAAACCGATCGAAGCGCCACTAGCTCGCGAAGGTCGACACCTCCGACACGGTGCTGCACTCAGACGAGCACATGGAGCCGAGGTGCGAGCTCGACATGTACGACGGCTTGCTGACGCCGCCGCCAGTCGCCATGATCTGCTCCCTCGCGACGTCCGCGGCGTTCATCCGCGCCGTCTCCGCCAGACACCGCGTGCAGAAGGTGACCTTGCGCTGCGACAGCAGCAGATCCGGCGACACGAAGCTGATCTTCTTCTGGATCTTGCACGACGGACACACGTGCCCGAAGCACAACTTGCACGTGCTGCTGCTCTTGCCAAAGTCCCCGATTCGCCGGCTGGTGATCGCACACGAGCACGTCACGCAGACTGGCTCTCGGTTCGGCGTGCCGTGCTCTTTCGCCTCGGCG
>JAADYG010000800.1:0-14469 GCA_023338115.1 Phytopythium boreale | reverse complement strand
GGGGGGGGGGGGGGGGGGGGGGGGGGGGGGGAAGGCTCCAAATAAATACAGGAGGGCGCGTCGCGCTCCTTTACTCGGCCGCTGGCGTGTTGTACGCGGCGTGGGCCTTGCAGTAGTAGCCGTGCTTCTGGTACGAGCGCTTGCTGCAGCCCTCTAGCTTGCAGCGGTTGCCGCCGCCGTGCGCCCAGCAGAGCCCGCCCTGCGCGGCCACCTTAGCGCAGCCGTCGGCGCTGCAGATACGGCCGCCGCCGTGGGACCAGCAGTAGCCGTAGCGCTTGGCCTTGCTGGCGCAGCCCGCGGCCAGGCACACGGTGGACCCGCCGTGCTGGAAGCAGCGGTTGCGCAGCTTGGCGCCGTTGGTGCAGCCCTCGACGACGCAACGCGAGCCGCCGCCGTGGCGCACGCAGCTGCGGCGCGAGACCGCGAGGCTCGTGCAGCCCTTGACCTTGCACAGCCGCGTCTTCTTCTTGGTGGCGTGCGCGCCCGCGAACGCGCCGTCCTCGTGGTCGTGGTCCTCGTCGTCCGCCGACACCTCGCCCTCGGAGCTCGTGGCCATGCACGCGCTGTCCGCGACGGACGGCGTGGGCGACCGCGCCAGGCTGTGGCTGAGGCAGCCGAACGACTGCGGCGCCGGGAAGCTGGCCAAGCTGCGCGCGAACAGCGACGGGAGCGGCGGCGCGGGCGAGCAGGCCGCGCGCTGGCGCTTGGCGTGCTCGAAGGCGCCGCAGAAGCCGTCGTGCGGCGCCGGGAAGCTCACGGGCAGGTCGCGCTTGCGGCGCAGCGCCGACGGGACCACGTCGATCGTGGGCGGCGCCGCGTACCGCGCGGACGGCAGCGACGGGAACAGCGAGGCCGCGGACGGCAGCGCCGCGGGCTCCGGATTCAGGATGAACTCGAGGTGGTGGTGCGGGGCCATGTCGGGCATGTCTGGCGGATTGAAAAGTGGGCTCGGCGGGGGATTGGGACGGGGGGGGAGGGAGCAGACACACTCACTCACGCTCGCGTGCTCTACGCTGTAAGGTACTGTACACCGAGTGGTGGGGCCCGTGGTAACAAACCGAAAGTGGAATCTCGACTTTGGGGCGAAAGCAGATTTGGGGCCAGTCGTGCGGGTGCGGCCGGCGGCGGTGCCCGTGCCCAATGAGATTCGTCCCGGGCGCCCACTCGGCGTTTCCGGCCGGCGGCGCGGGTGACGTGTGGGCGAGCGGCGCGTGGATGGGGCGTGGCGGCCAGAGAGGAGCCACCGGCGCGTCGGAGAACGAAATGCTGGTGGTGGACGCATGGATGCTGCTGCTTGGCCCAAAAGGGAGGGGCCGGCGGAAGTTACACCGAGCGGTTGCCATACATTCGGCAAGAGACTTGTGGAGACGGTATACTGGAACGCAGTGAAGCGGAGAGGGACTGGCGCGCGCTGACTGGGCCAAATGGGGCCCAATCAAGACACCGGACCGGACTGTGCTGGCACCGACTGCGGACCCGCCAGCCAATCAAAACGCGGCGTCGACTTTTCTTTGTGAGGCCCGCGGGTTCAACTTCAGGACTGTATGTGCAAGCAAGATTCGGGGAGTTTCGTATGCAGTCGCTCTATACAAATTTATAGTTTTTGTTTCAAAATCGTTATATATCTAGGTACCTACTGTATGGTCGCAACACCAGAATCGTATAACACAGGCAACATTCAATTGAGGAGGAACGTCTTATTATACCTACTGTGTCCGGTGTAAAACGGAATCTGGGTAGTGAGAGCGGGGGCGCGCTCCGCACCGCAAACGCTGGTTTTCGCACCGGACTGACCCGCATCGCGTCCTTCTCGACGGGCGACAGCGAAGTCTCGCCACAATTCGATGCTTTCTGACACTGTATGGTCAATTGGACTGTATCCCACGCCGTCGGAGATTCAAGTTGGTCGAGAAAAGATTCATCCAAACTGCTCACTCGGTTTTAGTATGATGCCATACAAACCACCATAATGGATATGCGACGCGGCAAAAGCCCGCCCGCCCAGCTGGCCGGCCGGGCCACGCGTGCACTCCGTCTACGGTGGGCCAGAGACGCCGCGCTGGTTGCCAATCACTGGATGGGGGGGCGGGCCACTCGTCCGCTCGCGGGTTCTGGTGCTGTGCCCCGGTGTTGTTGGTCCGCAGGGGGATAGATTCAGTTTGTCTTTGGCTCTTTTGCTGCACACTGACGTGACCGCTTGGTTGTGCGTCTAATCTAAACTTGTGATGAGGGGATGTTATGATGGCTTTCTGAAGCAAAAGCAGCATTCGATTGGCTCCGCGCGTCTCTTTGTCGAATTGGCGTGTCTTTTTTATTTATGAAGAAGAAACAGTCCGCGTTTTGTGACCTCGAAACCCGGCTCTATTGCGGAAAATGTTGGAAAAAAAAATGCCACAAATAAAAAGGGGGCCCAACGCGCAAAAGCAACAGCGCTGCTCCCTGTTCCCTCCCGCCAGTTGATTCGCATGGGACAAACCCAGGCTGCCCGCGCGCGGGTTCTTTACAGCGGCGCCGTTCGCATTCACATGGGACAGACCACGCAGTTGCATCCGCCGAGAGGCACGTGATGCCGCTCACGCCTCGGTCTCTCTGTGCCGGTGCAATGGCACACCTGCCGTTTGTATGGACGCATAGATCGCGCAAGTAGTACCAGCACGCACCAGTCAATCAATGGGCAGGGAGCGCGACTGAATGAATGGCCGCTTGCATGCTCGCCCTGCTTTCCACCAGCGGCACAAAAAGCTGAAGCGAGAGGGCGCGAGCAGTCAGCAGCCCTCGACTCGTCTACAGGTCTGTACAGGCGTTGCTGTTTTGTTGCCCGCCCGCGACGCAAAGCGGTGGTGGAGAGGAGAGGACGAGACGGGTTGCAGTCGTGCCGTGCGACATATAAACGCGCCAGACGAACTAAAACGCGAGCCAACCCGAGCAACAATCACTCGCTCGAGTCAGCCTGCACAGGCAGCCCGACGGACGGCACGCACTGCATGCGAATCGTGATGCAAAAGACAGACGCCACACCCCCATGGTGGTGGCGGCGGTGACGGCGCAAGGCTTTGACGTCACGAGCCCAAACGAGCAGGGATTGACTGGCCGAGAGCCGAGTAAATACTGTAGCGAGGCGTGGCGCCGTCGACGAATGATATGTTCCCTACCAACTGGTACACCGATCACTGCAGAGGGTACAGTACAGTATTGTGCGGTACACACTGGAGAAAGGAATCAAGCACCGGCAGCGCTGAGCTGACCGAGAGCGCATGTCGAAAGCGCTCCGTCTCGTATTTTGCCCGTGCATAGTCGGTCAGTGCCAGAGGGATCCACAACGGGAGCTGGGTTACGTCTCGTGTAACCCACCAAGGGTAACCGCGGACGCGACGAGGCACACAGTAATAAATACAGACTGTACAACACTCGAGCGAAGTGTCGAGTGCCATAGACGAGCATCAAGCACGAGAATGTTCTGCTGTTGGGGGCGGTTCGGTACAGTAACATTAGGGAATGCGCATGCCGTGTTGCGGATTTCCCGATTTGCTGGGAGAATGGCGTTTGCCGGTGCTGGTTCACTGTACAGTACAAGTACTGTAGGTACGGTACTGTATGCGCATTCTCGAGTCGAGTGGAACACGCGCAAGCTCCAGTTGACGTGGTTGGGATTCAGCACTGTATGCGCAATTATATGAGGATGGGATTTGCTCGACTGTCAATTGAACAAGGCGACTTCATCATTTTAGCTAAATATAGTACTGTATTTGGAACTGTACTGTATTGTAATATGATTCTTGCCATACTGTATTCATCGAAAATATAAATTCAAATTAAATAAAAAAAATACTGAAAGCTTTCGCGAAGTGTGTAAGAAAATATATATGGTAGTTTACTCGTATTTTACCGTTATTTTGCGCACTGTTGTTTGAGCAAAGCAATCCCGAAAGATTAGATGCCTCCTGCTGTTCAACTGCGCCTAATTCTACCTCCCACCATTTCAAGTGCCGCTTGCTCCTGACAGACAAAACGATCCACGATTCGCGGTTTGTGCTATAAAAATGCTACGCACCGGTCATACATTGACCTCATTCTGGGCAAAGCCCCGGCCAAAGGTACTGCCCGAAACTTTGCATTGATGCGGTCTGCCTGTACGGAGTCCGTACCAACACCTCATGGTTGGTGAAATCGCACTACGGACCGTCGGCGCGAGTCACCGCCCCAAAGACCAACATTGTGGGCGGTGTGGTCTTCAGGCCTGCAAGTTGTAGTGGAAAACGACTGATACGCTCTTCCGTGCACGCAGTGAATGAACACAGTATCTGGATGGCCACTCGATCTTTTGTTTCATATCCCTCTAGACGCGTTTCACTTCAACTGTACGCAAGCGGACACATTCACCAACTCACTTGATCAGTTATCTCTTTCACGACACGGACCTACGTCTAACTCTGCACTCCATCAGCCAAAGTGTGACGCTGATTACGCGGATCACTGACGCGTCTTCTTGGCGCGGCACCCGCTGCTGGTTGTCACCGGCGTAGGTGTTGGGGTGTCGACGGCACCATCACTAGCAGATCCCGTGCTGGTTTCAGCGTCACCACTGCCGGTGAGACTATCATCACCTTCGTTGCCGATCTCGTCGCTGCCTCCCCAGCCGTTCGTGCTGTCTGCATCGTTGTCCTCCGACCACCCGCTGGCGTTTTCATCAGCGTTCTCCCCACCCTCAGGCCAGTCACCGCCCGTGGACCATTCACCGCCGTCGGACCATTCACCATCGCTGGACCATGAGCCGGACACCGAGGTCGTGTCGTCGTTGCCACTGTTCTCAGCCTCCCAATCGTCTGCAGCACTCGACGTTGGCGTCGCCCCATTGCCCGACGCCGCAGCGTTCGAACCCGACTCACTCGACGGGACAGAGACGCTCGCGTTCGACGCTGACCCGCTCCCACTGCAGCGCTCGACTTCTGCTGGGACGCCGTACAAATACCGCGTGTAGCCCGTGTCGTCGTCGTACTGCACCTCCTTGGTCACGAGGTCGTTCGTGTCAAAGTAAAAGCACTGGCCGCTCGACTTGCCCTCGATCTCCGTCACGCGGTCGCCGCCCACGAATGTCGGGCACGACGGCTTGGACGCTGCCGAGCCCGAAGTCGTCAGTCGAATGTCCGCACAGGTGCGGTAGTTGCCCGTGGTCCACCCGATGTGTCCGTAGCTCGAGCCTGCGGCGAACCACGTCCACTGCAACACGTAGTCGCCCGCGTCGAGGTAGTCGGGCAGTGTGATGTTGGTGCCGCACTTGATTTCGTTGTCCACGGTGCCGGCATCGTCGCCGCAGTACTTGTTGTCGCCGCACTCCTTGAGGTCGCAGTTGACCTCGCGACACACGTAGTAGAAGGCGCTGTCGTCGAACGTCGCCTTGGTCGCGTCATCCTTGGGCGCGAGCGAGAACCGGATGAAGCCGCCGATGTGGTTGTTGCGCGACCACTGCACCTGGATGCTCTCGCCGGCCTCGAACTCGGTGACGGTACCCGGCTCGCTGCTGTCGCACACGCCCGTGTTGTCCATGTCGTTGATCGTGTCGGTCGTGCGGCCCGTCGGAATGGTCATGTACCCGTGGCCGAGCACAGTGGCGGGCAACAAGCACGCGAACACCGCGGGCACAACGGCGGAAAGCGACCGCATGGTTGGTAAGGCTTCTATTTCAGTTTTTGCTGGTGGTGTGAGTGCTAGGAGGCAAATTGGAGAATGAAGTGGAGGAAGAGCTGCTCTGGGTGCGAGGAGCTACGGTTAAGCAATACCGAGTGCACATAGTGTACTGCTGGGGCATGAGCAACAGAGGAGCGACCCTAGTGACTACGAACAGCAGTGCGGGTAGATGGCGACACTGGTCGGTCTCTCCCTCTCCACCTCACGCCCGACTCGATCTCCGAGCCACTCGCAGGGATTACTTCGATCGCCAAAAAGCAAGATAAACGCACACACTTCACCGCCACGCGCCACACGGATCAGAAGATGAGCGCACACGCTTCCCTGAATGGGAATCGCGCCCGCGACGGCCGTCAACTCCATACGTTTCCGAGATCGCAGCCGTGCGACCGGATCGTGTGGCGCGCCGACCATTTGGTCGCAGTCAGCTCGTCGCCACTTGGCGCCACCGACGAGCTCGCGACCTGTTCGTCCACACATGCACGTCTGGTTCCATGCCCGCCGCGCTGTACGCACCGCTAGAAAGTTGAGCGTATCAGGACGATGAGAGCACGACTACTGGAAAGCCGCGGCGCAAAGCGCGTTACCAAGCGGTTGCGTCGACAGCAAGCACCTTTACCGTCGTCTCCGAGTTGGGTGCAACCCGGTACACAGGGCTGGCATTAACCTCTTTAAAGAAATGATCGATCATATTCATTATCGTAATTAGTGTGCTGGCGGATATATCAGCTGCCTATATAAGATGCTCGAACAAACTTTTGACTGTATAAAATAATGTTATCTTGTTATCTATATTCATTGGCTAAACAGAGGGTATACGAACGGTATCCTCAGTTTTGATTCGCTATTATTCTTACTATGTTTTTAACACTTATCAATACCTTGCGCGGCTATGCTGCAGCTCTCTCGATAAGTGAAGGAAGACCTTCTTGACCACCATCATGACCTCCGCCGGTGAAGCCGTGCGGCGCCTGCGGCAGGACGTACAGGACTTCTGGGCGCCTCTGCATGGCGTCGCGCGCGTGGACGCGTCGGAGCTGTCGCCGCTGCGCTTCTACCGCGAATTCGTGAGCAAGAACGTGCCGGTGGTGCTCACGAACGCCATGCAGTCGCCGCAGTGGCTGCGCGCGCGGGAGAACTGGCAGGACGACGCGTACCTAGTCAAGAAGGCGGGCGACGCGTCCGTCACGGTCGACGTGACGCCGTTCGGGCTCGGTGACGCCGTGCTGGAGTTCGATGGAGAGCCGGGGGAAGAGGACGCGCTGTTCGTCATGCCCGAGGAGCGCGAGATGACGCTGCGCGAATTCCTGGACGTGCTCGCGGACCGCGATGGGTTCGACGGCGTGCCCTACCTTTCCCACCAGGTTCGTAGACAGATTTCCTGTGTTGTTGGATACTTGGCGCACTGTTGTAGTGACTGGGTGGCTGTGTGCATGGGCGTGGTGCTCGCGTACAGAACGACAGTCTGCGGGACGAGTTCCCGGCGCTGTACGCGGACGTGCCGCCGTTCCTGGAGCTGGCCAAGGAGGCCTTCGGCAACGAGCCGGACGCCGTCAACATTTGGATCGGCGACGAGCGCGCCGTGTCCAGTATGCACAAGGACCACTACGAGGTACTTACACGCTTCACGGCTCAAGTCGTACGTCCGCTTCTGGCAACTGACATGATGCGATGACTATACAGAACATGTACTGCGTGGTCAAGGGGGAGAAGCACTTCACGCTACTGCCGCCGGCGGACGTGACGTGTCTGTACGAGCGCGAGTACAAGTCGGCTCGGTACCGGCACGAGCGCTCGGGTGAGCTCCCCGGCCACCCGCTGGACGTCGACGGCACGCGCAAGTTCCACGACAAGTTCGCGTCAAGCCACTCGGCGTGGCGCATCCACGAGTCGCCCGAAACGGGCGACACGCCCTGGATCCCGGTGGACCCGCTCCGCATTGACACAGCCCGGTACCCGCTCGCGGCGCTGCTGAAGCCTATCGAGTGCGTCGTGCGCGCCGGTGAGGTGCTGTACCTGCCGTCCATGTGGTACCACCGCGCGACCCAGCTGTGCGCGACCATCTCGGTCAACTACTGGCACGACATGGACTTCGACTGCCGCTACGTGTACTACAACCTCGCGCGCGAGCTCGCCGCGCTCGCCGTCGGTAATAGTACCAACGGCACAAACAGTAGCAGTAATGAGGACGAAGGCGTCCAGTCAGAGCTCAACGACGCATAGGTAGATGGGGAGAACAGGCTAAATGTTGTGCTTGTTGCTTCATTATTTGTGTGTGTGTGTCAGTCTCTTTGTGTCGTTGTTTCCCGCGTAGGAGGCTCATAATTATCCTATTGTGCCGTCTCACTCTACTCGTGCTGGGTCGGGTTGAGACAGCCCGAGGCGACATCGCCGCCACTGCCGCCAGCTCTCCCTCCTCCCCACTCCGCTAAAATCTATTCATTGGTGTTGTATCCGTGCCATTCATTAGGACGACGAGTGCGCGCTGCTGCTGCTGCCGCTGACGGACGTGGAGCCGAGGAGGGAGACCACGACACTAGGCGCCGAGGGCAGCGTGGCCATGGCCACGTCCCAGGACTGGAGCTTCTTGGCCTCCATGACGCAGCTGACGCAAAAGTTGAGCGCCTTCTGGGTCACGCCCTTGCCGATGTCCACAGACACCTTCTTGCTAACGGAGCACTTGCTGCAGAAGATCTGCCGGCACACCTGGCAGGCTGTACCGCCGCCCGAGTGCAGCAGCACGTTGCCGAGCGTCTTGAGCGACTTCTCGCACGACGCGCAGTGCGTCGATGGCGGCAGCCGGTTGTGCGTCTGGTGGTTGCGCGCGCGCTCCTCACTGGCGCGCGTCATGAGCCACGTGAGCTTCTTGACGTACGCGCACTCGATGACGTTGCCCTGCGCGAGCAGCGCGTCCGAGAAGAGCGTGACGCCGATGCTCTCGAACACCTCGCCACCCGGGTCCGAGAAGGCGCGGCAGAACAACTCGACGCTCGTCTTGCTGTGCTGACGCGAGATGAAGCACGTCGAGCACTTGCCGCGGATGATGCCCATCTCGGAGAGCTCGCGCACCTCGTCCAGGGGGTAGCTGTGCATGAGGTAGTAGGCCACGCGCTCGCCGTTCGAGTCGAGCGCGAGGCCCGTCGACTCGATGTACACAAAGTCGCGCTGGCGCACGAACGGCCCGAACGTGCGCGTGGTCCACTTGATGCCGAGGAACCGGAACGGGTCCTCCTCGGTCGGCGTGTGGATGCGCGCGAGCAGCTTCATGTCGTCGTACTCGTCGCCTAGGTACGAGTTGCGCAGCCGCCAGCGCGCCATGTTGTCCGAGAGCCCGCCGAAGGCGCAGTCCTCGACCGTGCCGTCCAGGATACCCGTGATGACCACCATGGGGATGTGCGCCGGCCGCACGGCGTCCAGCAGCGAGTCCTCGGTCAGGTAGTCCGTGTTGCCCGTGCCCGAGGATGAGGACGAGTTGTTGCTCTTGTGCGAGCCGTCCATGTTGCCGCCGCCCGTGAGGTCGCGGCCGGCCACCTCGGCCAAGTTCATGAGGTGCGGCCGGTCGGGCAGCGACTTGTTGACCTTGCGCGACCGGTACACGTGCATGCGCTCCTTGGAACGCACGAACTTCCAGCGCTCCGGGTCCAGCCGCCGGCCGTTCGTGATGAAGTCCTCGCTCACGTGCAGCGTCTCGGCCACGAGCTCGTCGCAGTACTCCACGATCTTGGCCGCCTGCGCCGGCGTGAAGTGCAGCTCCTCGGGGAACACGCCGGCGGGCAGCTTGAACTTCATGCTGGCCATCTACTTGCGAGCTATTGCTGTGTGGGAGGGTGGGGCGACCTCTGACAGTGCTTAACAGGCCAAGGAGTAGTACTGGGGGGCACCTGTTCCGCGTTCGTGGAGGTGGACTCGAGACGGGATAGCGGAGACGACCGACCGCGTGCGTGCTGCGTGCTGTGCCGCCGAGTTGAGCTGAGCAGCGCCTGGGAAGAACGCAGGTCGGTCGATGCCGACGACCGCGAAAAGCAAAGAGTGTGCGTGGTCCTCTGGCGCGCGACGACAAGAGAGAGAGAGTGGGGGAGGGAGGAGGGGGACGGGAGCCGCCACGAGTCCGAGCCGCTCACGGTGTGTGTGTGGGTGCGGTGAGCGAAGAGACAAGAGGAGGAGCGAGGAAGGAGGAAGGGCAGCGCAGGGCAGGCGACCGGACGGGGCGAAAGAAACTTGAACGCGCGCGGCGCGCGAGCAGAAGAAGCAGCGGAAAGAGCAGAGAAGGCGGCGCCGGCGACGAGGGACAGGCCGGCGCCTGCGTTTCGGATCGGTGCCGCCCCCACGGTTCCGCGTCTTTGTGAGGTAGCGCGGCGCACAAATGGGGCGCGCGCAAAGCCATCGCCCCGGTGAGGAGCTCCAGGGTGGAGCTGCTCCCGTTCAAGTTGATTATTGAAAACCATGGCGATTTTGAAGTGCGGACGCGTGCAATTTGGACACGAACATGGGGGCAAGTTACTTGCGTAACGTATGCTTGTCGCGCCAAAATGCGATACGATATTATCGCGCGCAAAATAACGTTTTCCACGAGCGAACATCGCGGTTTTACTTTACTTTAGACGACAGAAACGGTTCGCTTTGGCTCTGTTCACAACGATACGACCTTGGCGGCGCTCGGCTTTTTTCGCGGTTGGGACAAGTCTTGTGGTTTCTCTTCGGGCATCCACGGCGAAGGAATTCTTCGGGAGGATGAAGATGCAACGGGGGAGATGGGGGAGGCTTCTGTACATCGACACCACATCGAAGGCCACCACACTGCAAGTGTGGGGCTGACCAGGACGGTCGGCGAGCGGATCACAGACCGGCCGATGGCTCAGATGGAGCCAAGTTGACGCGCGGCCTGGCTCTGGCGGGGCTCGCCCCAATGGAATCTCCAGTTGGCTCACCACCACCCGGCCACGAGAAAGTGCCGTCATAATCGCGTTTTCGGGACTCTAAGGCGCTTTCTGTGATTACAGTATTTTGTGGGGCAAAACTGTACAGCACAGTACGGTAATCCTTTTTGTGATGCGGACTTTGACGGACAACGCAGTGTGCCTTTGGCCAGCAACTTCACGCGAAAAAAGGAAGAATAAGACGCACAAAGTGCGTTTTTTCGAAGGATTTGGGCAATCCATTTTCGAAAAACTACAAGAAAGTCGCGCGTTCAGTGGGAATTTTGGTCTGACTCTCAAAGGTTCGGGTCGGTCTATTAATACGGTACGGTACAGTCACCGCGCACGAACGAGCGGCCGGCGTCCGATCGGCGTTGAAGTGCCGCGCGTGAATGCGATTTCGCAAATGTTGGAGTGAGCGTCGAACGCGAAAAGTGTGGCAGCTTCTTCTGTTCCGAGCGGCGTTTCAGCCACGCGGCCCTGGAAGCGCTTCGAACCAGCGCGAGGGCCGCTTGGAGCCGGCGGGAACGAGTGCGCGCGGCTCTTTCTGCCCTGCTGTGCGCTCGCCATCGTTCCATGGCATTCGACGGCGCACTCTTGTCACCCACTATTCCTCCAGCTTTCATTGACTGTACGGTACCGTCGGACTGACTAACGACGCTGGTAAAGTGCAAGTAGGTACATGTACAGTGAACTGAACAGTAGCGCTCTGACCCAGTCGTGCGTGTTGCTCCGAAACGTTGCTTGCTGAGCTCCAGTCACTTGAATAAGACTTGAATGAGCCTGTCGACTCCAGTTGCAATTGAGCCGACGGTACTGTATACAGTACGATAGGATGAGGAACGGACGGCGACAAGCAACAGCTTCCACGTGGAGCTACCACTGTCAGGCATCCTTTCTGCAGTGTCCGCTGAACTCGCAACCCGGGCAAATGAGCATTTCATCCGTGCTTTTGTCCGAAGCCACGCAGAATTTGGGGATCTTGATTTCGCCTCTATAAACAAGTGAATTCGCGTAAAGGCGATTTTTGGCTGTGTATTTTGATTAAAATCCGTAGATAATTTGATAGTTCGACGCCACAACAAAGATGGTACCAAGAATAATTCGTAATACCGTATGAACCGTTTTGACTAAAATCACTGTTTTTGTGGGTGACCTTCTTTGTCTGAAGCCGTTTAGCTTGTTTGTCTGTCGGCCGAAAAGCGACAAGGACGCGCGTCTTGAAATGGAATTGAACGCGAGAACGTCGACTCAACTCCTTTCTTGACTGCGACGTTGGCGAAACTGCGCCGATCGGCGCTCGCTCGCTCTTCTGCCCGAGCTCCTCGCGCCCTCCCTCGCGGTTCCCCGGGCCTTCCTTCCATCCGGACCGACGACAGGCAAATCGCGATTTTGGACTGTGTATTTGGGGAATGACTGATCAAACGATTGTCTGTCTGATCACAAAACAGTGCTGTCTTACGGCACACCAAAACAATAGAGACCCATCATCCAGGAGTGCCACGGCGTGCTGCGCACAGCCAGCGTTCCGCGTCGAGCACATCGATTGCGGTGTTCTGCTCATGCTGGTTTACTGTACGGTCACCGTAAACCTGATGCTGTGTACTGTACTGCACTGCAGCCGACCGCGGTGCAAATCCACTGATTTCTCTCTGTCATGAAGTGTGTGGTGGCCCGAGGGCGCGAATGACGAGCCGGATGCAGTTGGGCGAAATCGCACGCTGCTGTCCCACTTGTCCGAGGATCTCGGTTGGTCCGTTGGGGATGCGCGGCTCGAGAATGATCGGTGAGCCAACATGTCCCAATGGCGGCGTGCAAGCCACTGAACCCGTTCTGTGCTCGACCTGCAGCAAGACGATGTCCGACTTGTGCGCGTGATGATCGTCACCCCACGCGGTACAGTCTGTACCACGCGCTTAGCAAATCGCCGAGGATGGTTCTTTCCCTCGCCTCGCACCCCGTACTTCACCGTCCATGCTGGTTGTGAATGCGTCGCCGACGCAAAGGCACCGATCGCCTGGTCGACGTGTGGCACAAGGGCCAACGCGCTGACCATATCGTTTTGTCGCCAAAACGGAGTATACTGTAATAATGTAGGGTCGTTCGGCGCTGAATGCTCGCCGATTTTACAAGAACACGCGCCTTGGACTTGAGAGTGTCGTCTCGTCCAGTACGTCACCCACCGAACAGCTTCAACTTCAACCTGTCGACTGCCGTGCGTTCGCCATCGAGGTGACGGCGCGAAGAGAACGATGCACAAACTATAATAGAGTTTACCTTAAGCGTGCATTGCCAAAATTGTATTGGGGATTTGGTGCGTGTAATCGTGTTGTGAAAGCCCACTCGTCTCTAGCTTTGCGGCTGTACATTTGATCTGTTCCAGCCTCGTACTTCACCGGTCGCTCACTTCGGCACGACCTCGACCAAGTACTTGGAGACAGCCAGCGTCGCGTTCATGCCGATGAACGGCTCGGTGCCGAACCCGGCGCTGGTCAGGTACTGCGTGGTCGGGAAGCCCTGGTTGGCGATGAGGTAGTCGACGAACGTCATGTAGTCGCCGTCGAACTTGGTGGCGCGCTCGTGCGCGACGAACGAGAACACCGTGACGTTGCCGTTGAAGCCCTTGAAGAGGCCGAACTCGACGCCGCCCACCGTCTCGTTGGCAATCGGGGTCGCCCCGGTCGTTGTGAGCGGCCAGGCGCCGCTGAGCGTCGCCAGCCACACCATGATCTCGTACTCGTTGGTGCCGTTCGACGTGGAGCTCGTGAAGAAGTCGTACGCGACGTTGCCGATCGGCTCTTGCTCGTAGATGTAGTCGTACTCGACCGTCGTCGGGATCGATGCAATGCTGTTGAACAGTACTGGCGTGAACTGCAGCGCGACGTTCGCGTACGACTTGACCTGCCAGGTCTCACCGCCCCACGAGTACGACGTGTGCCACGCAATTGTCTTGCCGTCGGCGTCCACACTGTCCACGCCGGTGCACTGGCCGCCTGTGGTGCCGGGCGTCTCCAGTCCCCACAGGTTGTTGTATACCATGTAGTTGCCAGAGCGCTCTGAATCCCACTGGCCGCAGAACTCCGAGGCAGAGGTGGCCGCGACGCCGGCAGCGGCCAGAGCGGTGGCGAGGAAGCCCTTCATGCTTGCTTGATGCTCAGCGGTAGCTGGGTTGCGCGTTTGCCTCCTTGCTGTTTGACGAAACGGAGAATGAACGCGCTTAGTGCGCTCATAAGCACTCGGTCGGGACAATCTTCCACATGTGAGTGCCTCCCAGATAAATGAACAGAGCCAGCTCGCTCCCGTTTTCGCCATCATGTTATGATGGCGGAAACGGGATGTTGTACAGTATCATTATGGCACGATCGTCCGTTGACGATTTGTCAGAGGCATAAGAGCAGCCATTCCCGGTAGTAAACATCAGCGTTACAAATCCGCAGTTGGTGTTTACGCTGGTGGTGGGCAAACATGAAAAGGCTTTGATTGTGGCGCTACGATATCCATGCCTGTCCATTCGTCGCTGTTGCTGCTTTAGTGGTACTGTAACAGTACTGTACAGCATGTATTAGACTCAACGCGCAATACAGGATCGACGCTCATCGGATTTGCAGTGCACTCTTCTCCAAGCCTTCGCGGTGTTGCTGTCGTAGTCGTGAATCTGCATTTTGGGAACGGCAGTTCCTGGCTGAGGGTCACGAACCCACGACTTCAACTTCGCCAAGCCTGGGCTCATACTTCTCTGTCCCACGATAAAAAGCGGATTTGGGTTTTGGAGCCAAAGCTAAATCTCGACTGATCCGTTCGAGCCACAAAAAACACGAGCGAAAAGCTCAGATTGTGCTCGTTCAGACTGTATTTTTGTTTGCAAATT
>JAADYG010000080.1:0-67710 GCA_023338115.1 Phytopythium boreale | reverse complement strand
CTGCAGCCCCGATTTTTTTTCCCAGTGTTTTAGTGTGCTTCTTCGTTTATTAGCATTACTAGGACAAGGACATCGGATCGTACGAGGCCGATTTTGCATAACTCAATTGAATTCACTTCGGGATCCACCACCAACTCAACAGAGTGAACTGCGCGGCGTGCTCTGGGCGACCGCACGTGTTATAATCCCGCGCCTGGACTGTCCGGAAACAAAGACCAATTCGAGCTCATGCCTCACTTCGATGTGGTGCTCCGCTCCGCTAATGGCTAGACACGCGCCCGCATGCTGCTGGCCCCCTGCAGCCTTTTTTCCCCCACCAGCCTCCCAGTTCGTCGCTTTGCCGACAGCCACCCTGTCGACCGCCGGCGCTAGTGTTGTACCGAACGGGTCGTCTTCGAGCACCCTGCCCGGTGGTAGTGCCGATCCAACTCGTCGTTGACCGCCCCACACGGACACTTTCATTTGAGACGGGCAAACCGCTCCCTGGCAGTACCGACTTGCCTTATTTTTGGATGCGGCAGGACGAGCTTCTTGGGCAGTGACGGGTTGACCTGAAGCACGGCGGAGGCGCCGAATACACGAGCTGGAGCGGGGTTGTTGGAGTGGTCGAAATGCTGGACAACAACGCGGATGCCGACTTTCACCGCTGCGTTTCGCACCATCTCCGCAGCTGTCGTGAGCGTCGGCTGCGGCCAATCTCTTGCTGAAAAAAATACTTCACAGGCACCAGCTTCGCCTTGACCTTACCAAGCTATACATACGACAGGCCAGCGTCGGAATGGTTTCCCATTGGTCGCAGACGCGGAACAATCGCAGTGCTGGTAATCACGCTGTCGGCGAGACTGCGAGCTACCAGGGGTAAACACGTGACAAGGACACCAATACCTCGCGGCGGTGAAACACCTGGCAGATTTACCACCGAGCGACTGAGGTGGCCTGATCGAAAAGCGAAGCGACCCGTTCCGGACTCGCTCACGACCTTTCCATTCCGACATTTCCAGCGTCCTCGACAGCCAAGCCAAGCTAAGCCAAGCCAAACCAAGCCTCCGTTCAAGTCAACAGCAATGGCGCAGACCAACCAGAACCAGCCAACCGACGCCTATGCTCTGCCGGTCTACGCGGCTAATGAGAGACCGATGCCCTCAGATATCACCATGGGAAAGTGGGAGACGGGTCTCTGCGGGTGTTTCTCCAGCTGCGTGCCCAACTGCTGCATGGTCAGCTTCTGCCCGTGCGTCTCGGTGGCGCAGATCACCGTGCGTCTGGGCGTCGCGTCGTACTGCATCGGCCTGATCGCGTCCATCTTCTTGAATTGGCTGTGGGTGTGGCAACTGCGCTCCACGACGCGCAAGCACTTCGAGATCCCGGGGAGTTGCTGTGGCGACTGCTGCGCGTCAATTTTCTGTTCGAGCTGCGCCGTCGCGCAGATGGCGACGCACGTAAAGAGCTACGAGCCTGGTAGCTGCGACTTTGGCCCACCGGACATTATCCCCGGGTTCCAGTGAAGCTTACGACGCAGCACCAATCCGGCCGTCAGTAGCGCCGGCAATTTTATCTCTATGACTCGATGCGTACCAGTGTTACGATCTAATACGAAACCTTCTCCTTTTCGCCCCACCTGAGACTGTCTTGAAACGCAAAACGAATTGGTGTGCTGGTGACTTTTACGGCGAGACCTTCGGCCACCGAGCCTCGATGTAGGCGTGCACTTTGCCCGGTATCATACCCAATCGCCCGTTATCAGCTCGCACATGCGCTCGCTCCTTCGCTTGTAGTCGGTTGAGGGATTCGCGATCACCTTCCGGGTTACCGCTGATCCCTTCTGTGGATATACAGTCGTGGTCAACGGATCGGAAGCAGGCAAGAGGCAACTCGCCTTCCACCTGTACCGAGCATAGCAGGCATCTTTCCAGCGGGCGGTTGTCTGCGCTCGCACATCGGAACGCCGCAATCGCCTCCGCCCTCGTGCCCTCCCGCTGCTGTTCTGCGAGCTGCCGAGCTGCCAGACTGCGCAGTAGCTCGTGATTCTTCAGCACCTCGACGTTACCTCCTGAAGCTTGGCTCTCCTTGACCGATCGTATCGTATCCTGGAGTCGCTGGTGCATCGTGTTGCGCACGATCGTGCTCAGATCTCGATTCACGCGCGCTTCGGCGGCCCGTTCGGCTTCAAGCACGTACTGCTGTTCTTGGTATGCTCTTGTGATCTCCTTCTCCAGTAGAACCGCCCGTTGCTTCACCACCTCTTCGTGGTTATTGGCCCAGACGAGCTGTTCCACGAGACGGATGACAACTCGTCCGACCTCCACTTTCTGCTGAAGCTCTCGGAGACGACTACGACCCAAGAATCCCTTGGCCACTGCTGTTATCAGTGCGCCAGCTTCGGCTCGCGCTCGTCGCCACCGGTAAAGTCGCCATGCTCGCTGGATACGTCGAACAACTCGGCCAGTTCGTGCGTATCGCATCCAAACGACCAAACACTCCCGTTGGGTCTTCAACCACCGTTGACTGAGGTGATGGCGCAGCTTCGCATGCAGCTGCTTCCGCTGTTGCCACTGATCCATGGCGTGTTCCATTGCCTTCCGGCGCGCGATGGTCTTGAGCTGGCGTTTGAACTGCTTCACGGCAGCGGTTCGTTCTCTCCACTGCGAGAATCGCGCGCGGAAATCGCGCTCGACCGCATCAGCAAACCGCGTCCTCACCTCGTCCATCCGACCAACGTAGTCGTGCCAACGTCGCAGCGCTCTGACAGCTTGCAGCCTGCGGAGGCGGTGCAGGTGGGCGAAAGCGATCTGCTCGTGATGGTAGGAGCGCGAGACTGCCGTCAGTCCGCTGTCTTGCGCGAAGGTTGCGGTCAATTGGGCTAGATACGCCACCCAGTACCGCCTAAGGGCGTGCATTCGACGCCGAGACCATCGCTGGAGTCTTCGAGCGCTGACGTCAACAAGTCGCTGGTATACTCGCCCAGGAAACGGGTTGCAGCAGTACAGAACGCCTTCCAACGCTCCATATTTGCTGGCGAGGTACAGATAAAGGTCGTAGTCGGCTTGGCGCGCTTGATCATCTGCGAACACACTCGACGGTGGTGCACTGGCTTCGGCAGCATCTCCGTCCTGCCTGGAATGCGAGGCGTGCACGGCGACCCACTGCTCTAGCAGCTCCTTGCGAGGTAGGTATTTGGCCGCCAAACCGCGCAGCTTGCTAGATCTAACGCCACTGCTCTGGGTCGGCGACGGAGGCCCTTGAGTTGCCTTTCGCTTAATATGCTGGCGCCTAACGTTCTGCACGGCGGTCGACACGGAAGTGGAGGCCGTCGGGCTACCGAGACGGTAGCTACTCTCGCATTGAGCGTTGTTGCGACTACGAGCCACCGACTGGTCCGTTCTTGTAGGTGACCGCTCCGACTGTAGAGGTGGAAGCGCATTTCGCGGCAGCTTGACGAAGTGAATGCGTCGCCGCGGCTCATCGTCTGGAAACGGCACGCGGTACTTTGCTGCGCGCAGCTCATCGCCGTCGCGGCACTCGGAGCTGGCGTCAATCGCGGCCTTGCGCTTGCTGGTTGGGCCCACGCCGCCATTCCTGTCGGTGCGTGCACTGGCCATTCATCCACTCGACCTGTCTTCAATGAGGGCGACGCGTTGAATGTGCAACGTGCGTCAGCTGAAATAGTGTATAAATAGCGCAAGACGAGAGCTGGGCTTGGGATGTGGTTGCATCGAGTCCATACCTTCTTGCTGTCGTGAGCCACCGACCTGGGAGCAGTCGGTTGTTGCTCATGCTGGCGTGTCATCCGCCATCGCAATCAGTTTTACCTAGTATCCATGCACTGAGAGAGCCCGTTGGGTGTCGGATCATGGCAGCCGCAGCTTCTTTACCCATTCCTGTAGGGTTCGTCTCTCCCCACGTCACAAACCTCGTTATACTTGGACTTTGTATGCTTCACGTCAGAGACATCGTCCCACATTCCAGCATCCGACCACACAAACCGTCACGCGATGCTCGTTGCGCGGAGGCACCGCGCGGCCGTCGGGGCGCTTTCTTGTGCCCGCCACGGCGCCGCCAAGCGCGTCTCTTCGACGTCTGCGTCGCCGGGCGGCGGCTTGGACGTCTCGCTGTTGACCGCGGTCGCTGCAGGTGCGCTGCACCCGTGACGGTCTCACTTCGTACGCGGCGTGGTGACTGACGGCGGTTATGCTGTGCATTGGACGCAGGTGGAATCTCCGGCGTGCTTTCAGGCCTCAGCGGCGTCGGCGGCGGGATGCTACTGGTTCCGGTAAGGCTGTACACTGTGCAATGCGATCTGATAAGTCAACCAACAGAGCGGATACCTGTGTGAACGCACGCTAGGCGGTGGCGCGAGTGTCGAAGATGCCCATGCAGGTGGTCAACGGCACGTGCTACGCGGCGCTGACCGTGAGCGCGGGCGTCGGCGCCTGGAACTACGCGGGCGCCGACGCGTGCAACTACGCGCTGGCGGCGCTGACTGCGCTGCCAGCGATCGCCTTCTCGCGCTCGGGCGTGCTGCTCGCGCAGCGCATGTCGAGCCAGCGACTCTCGACAGTCGTCGGGACCGCCATGTTGGTCGGCGCGCCGCTCATCGCCCTCAAGGACACACCGCTGGCTGACAAGCTTCCTTCGTTCATCACCGACTGGATGGAGCCCGCGCCACACGAAGTCAGCGAGACGGATGTGGACCAAGACGCAGGAGCACACAAGTCACTGGACCTCGAGCACTTCGGCACGACAATGGCGCATGGGCATGCAGACCCAGAGATGCAGAGTCGAGATCGGTTCCTTCGTGCAGCGGTGGACGAACCGGCGGCGCTGCTGCGCGCCAACTTGCGGTACTTGGTCGTCGGCGCCTTCTCCGGGTTCATCTCAGGCCTGTGCGGCATTGGTGGGTCGCTCATAACGACCATGTACTTGGCCACATCCACGGACATGCCCCAGCGCACAGTGGTCGGCACGACGCTCGTGTCGGTGCTGCCCATGGCACTCGCGACCAACTACCACAACTACCGCGTTGGCGCCGTCCACCTGCCCACGGCGGCGCGCATCGGCACGTCGCTCGTGCTGGCGGTGCACTTGACGTCGCAGTACGTGCTCACGCACCCGGTGCCCGAGTCGTTTCTGCGCGACGTGCTGTCTGCGACAGTCGCTGCTGGCGCCATCATGACGATCCGCCGGTCGATTTGAGGGAGAAGGCCTTGGCACCCCGGGCAAGAGGCGTCGCGTGTGTGCGGTTGGTGATTGACTGTGAATGCATGGCAACGATAGAGAACTCGATCACGTACTCTCGGTAGTTGACCCTCGGTCATGCACTTGGGTGCACCCTGTGCCTGCAGTTGGCACTCCGTGCGTCCTGTTCTCCACCTTCGCTGACTTCAACCCGACCCAGGTCCCTGTGGTCATATGCCTGATCTACGCTAGCATCACGATGACGCTGTGACCTCCGCACTCGTGCTCTTCCTGTGCCCCATCGCGATCTTCATTATCTCGAGTTTTCATGCACAAAGTTCATGGATCGGAGCGGGAAAGGCACGAGACCAGATTGCAAAGCTTGTCAACGAAACTTTCAACGATTGATGCGATTAGCTTGGGGCGCAACCTGCTGGCTGTGACTCCCAAGTTATAACTAACTGGCTCGTGACCGCACACGCTAGCCACTGAACGAAGCGGGCGATTAGAATCCGAGTGTGGTGATGGCAGCGAGCGCGTCGACACGGCCGTAGCCAAAGATGTTGTTGGGGAACTCCGTGTCGCTCGTGTTGCCACACGTGCGCGTGGCGCTCACCAGGCTGGTGTGATTCGCGGACACCTCAAGAGCGGAGCGCACTTGATCGAACGTCATGTTGGGCTGGGCGCTGAGAAGCAGCGCAGCCACACCTGCAGCGTGGGGCGCCGCCATGCTCGTGCCCGACGCGATCGCGTACACGTTGTCGCGCGTGCGCCACGCCGAATACACCTCCGACCCGGGCGCGACAACATCTGGCTTGAGCAGCCCCGCCGGCGTCGGGCCCATCGCGCTGTACGCCCACAACGCATCGGATGTGGTGGTCGCACCTACGCCGATGACGTCGGCGTTGTCGGCGGGCGAGCGCACGGTGCCGCACCCGTTCGCCACGATGTTGCCGTTCGCGAACACCGGGATGATGCCAGCCGTGCGCCACGCCTGGATGGCGCTCGAGAACGTCGTGTCGCCTTGGGGGCCTCCCCAACTGTTGTTGATGATGTGCGGGGCCTTGGAGCAGTCGCGAGAGGCGCTACTACCGGCGGGGTCAGTCGGACACAGCACGAACTGCGCGCACGCAAGCATCGCCGACTCGGCACATGTATCGGCACTCTGACACCCGCGACAAGCCATCCACTTGGCTCCGGGCGCAACGCCGATGCCCTTGGTGCCGGCGATTAGACCCGTCACGTGCGTGCCGTGGCCTGCGCTGTCCGTCGGCGACGTCGAGTTGGCGACCGGGTCGAACCACCCGTAGTCGCCGAGGAAGTTGTCGCGCAGACTCTCGTGCGTGCGGCGCGCGCCAGTGTCGATCGTCGCGACGACAACGTTCTCGCCCGTGAAGCCCTTGGCCCAGACGTCGACAGCGCCGATCTTGGCCACTCCCCATGCCGCCGCAATGGCCTCACCCACCGCCACCGAGCCGTTGGTGCTCACGCTGATGGCGGCGTCGGACAAGACCGTGATACTAGTAGGCTCTTCGATCGAAAAGACGGCTTCTTCTCGGATTTCGGCAACGTCGGGCTCCGCCATGAGCTTGAGCACCAGCCCCACCGTCGCGTCCTTGACGTATACTTGGTTGGTGATCCAGAACGACTTGGAGGATGAGAAGAGGCTCGTCGAAGTGTCGGCTTCTTGTGCGAGCAGCGTGGCGACGGATTGCTGTGACTTCTTCGCCGACGACTCGAGCTTGCCGACGAGCGACGCGATCTGGTCGCCTCGGGAGTCGCTCGCCGCCGTGTCGGCCTCGTGAGCGTTCTCCAAGACGCCGCTGGTGCCATCGCGCATGGTCAGTACGATGTTGACTGTCGCCTGCGACCGCAACGCGCGGTGGACTCCTGGATGCACGTGCGGCTCTCGCGATGCTCCGACTGCCGTTGATACTGACATCGTGGCGACCAGGAACAGCAGGAACGCACTGGCAGCGAGGAGTTGGAGTGGCATGGTCCGGTGCATGCTGTCTGTTGGTCTCTTCGAGTCAACGCGAAGCGAATAACAATGTGCCGCTTTCCATGTAAGGGGAAGAGAGCCGAAGTGATCCCAACGAAGCGGCAGCGGCGGTCGGCGTGCATGCGCAGGATGAGCAATACTTGGCGGCTCTGGCGCTTCAGCCGCAAAGACGCATCTGATTCCAAACTCCTGTGATGGTGCTGCGCCAAGTCCATGTCCAAGGCCAAAGTGGCACCACACAAACTGTGTATGGCGGTGTCCGGATGTCCTTCCCGAGGCGTCTGATTACAGGCTCCGCATGTACCGCAACGGTGAAAGGCAGTGGAGCTGCATGACGTGCTGTTCGGCACTTGACCATAAAATATTACTCACAATATCATGACTTCGCCTCTCTCTCTCTCTCTCTCTCTCTCTCTCTCTCTGTCCTGGCCAACGAGCTGATCGAAAACTTCATGCGGAGCTGCTCATGGCCCGGCGCAGGAGGATGTTCTCGATGACCTGGACGGCGCGCGCGGTGGCGGAGCCGTTCAGCACGAACTCGGTGAGCTCGGGGAACGTGTCGGCCGGTGTCTCGGGCGTCACGACATACCACGTCTGGAGCAGCGAGAAGTCGGGCAGCGCCGTCGGGCGCTTGACGACGATGTAGCCCTTCTCGGAGAAGCGCACGCCCGCGAGCGGCACCCGCTTGAACTCGATCGGGTCGATGTACGACCGCCAGACGACCACGATGCGCTCGGGCTCCACGTACCGGCGGAACACCTGCCGGATGTTGAAGTCGCCGCTCACGGACTCGGAGTGGATCTCGACGCCGAAGCGCTCGACCACAATGTCCTCTGGGGTCGCGCCGTGCGTCTGTAAGGAGGTCGCACGGCCGTGAGTTATCGCCGACATCCACCCGCACGTGTCACAACAATGAAAAACACCCACCGGCGAGTCCTTCTGGAAGTAGTAGCGGTACTCGGCCTGCTCGGCGTTGTGCGCGAGCAGCTGCCACACGGCCGCGCCCGTGTCGGCCACGGCGAACGGCAGCGTCTTGTCGGCGAAGATGCCCATGAACGTGCCGTCCGTGCCGCTGTGCTGCTGGGCCACCTGGTCCACGTCGGCGTACGCGAGCTCGATCTGCTCCAGTAGCCGCTGGAAGATCTCTGGGTCGCTCCTGTCCGCCGGAATGGAGTGCACGCGCCGCGAGCGCTTCCCGCCAGAGCACGCTTCCATCGTCTGTATCACCAGTGCGACCACAACAACGGTAAGTTCGCTACAATAGCCACCAAGCAGCAGCGATACGCATCTGGCGCCGCACCTCCTTGGTCGCGCGGCTCTGGAGCACCTTCTCGAGCGCGCGCGTGACCTTTTGCTGCCGCTCGACCATCACCTTGAGCCTCCGGTTCTCCCCCTCGGACGCCAGCCGCTGCTCGAGCTGGCGCGCCGCGAGCTCCCTCCACACGGCGGCGGCCTCGGCCAGCGCGTTCCGCCTCCGCGGCTCGATTTTGTCGTCGGCACTGCGGCTGCTGCTCGCGTGGTGGACGCGCCGGCGCTGGCGGTTCTTGTGCGTGATTTGCAGCGCCTGCAACTGTTGCTCCAGCTCCACCACGCGCGACCGCAGGAGCCGCAGCTCGCGCAGCCGCTCCTCTCGCGCGCCGTTGCGGTGGTTCTTGACGGACGCGCGCCGCTTGAGACTCGAGCTGCGGCTCCCATTCGCTCCGCTCCCGCCGGACGAATCGCCTTCGTCCGCCACGAGCTCCTCAATGACATGCGGCGGATCGGGCTTGAGCGCTAGCTGCTGCGCGTCCGCGGGCCTCGGCTCATCGCTGCTGTCGCTGTAGCTCGAGGCGGGCGACCGGTTTGGAGCCGGAACGCCGTGACCTGTAATACTCGGCCGATAACACGCCTCCAGCGCCTGCGCATGGCTCGCCACGAGCTCCCGGAACTCCGCCAGGTCCCCGTACGTGTCCACGAACGAAAGCGCCGCCGCGAGCGCCGCCTCAGCCTCCTCATCGAGCAGCGGCAGCGCCATCGTCGGGTCGGCTTGCGGCCGTTCCTTGTTATCTAATCGAACGATTAGCAAGCCCAGCGGCGGTGGTGGTGGAGCAGCGTGTCCGACGGAAAGTGGCTTATTGAGGAACCACTGCTTGGTGTGAGTGTCTTGAATGAGTAAGGAAGGACGCGGGTGATTCCATGTTCAATGGACGCTTTCATACGGACACAGCGGAAAAAGGGAATGACCATGCACGCATGTCCCAAAAGTGGATGACGTAAGTATTAGTCGGGACCGAGCATGACCGTGTATGAACCATTCATACTCGCTCAGCGTATAGTATTATCACAGTATGATCTCATTCATACGGCAGCTTCAACGGGTTACGCCGCCGCCGCCAGCGCGCGCTGGTCGAAGAGGAGGTTCTCGATAATGTCGTGGGTCGCCGTAGTAGTTGCTTGCTTGCACCGCACCAGGAAGTCGCACAGTGCACGCTCGTAGCCGCCGCCCTGGCTGGCGATCGGCCGCCCCGCTGTGGTGGTGTCGAGGCAGGTTCGAAGCGACGCGAAGGACTCGGCGGGCAGTGACTCGGCCGCTTGGATGACAATGTAGCCGCTCTCCTCGAATGCCACTCCCTGTAGTGGTCGTCCAGCAAAGTGGACGGGGTTGACGTAGGCCTGCAGGATGATGACGGTGCGCCCCGGCTCGACGAAGCGCCGCACGATCTGGCGGACGCGGAACAGCGCCGAGGTCTCGTCCATGCCGAGCTCCAGCATGAACCGTTCGACCACCACGTTGTCGCCGTCAGCGACGGCTGGGAGCAGCTGCAGCCAGTCGGTCACAAGCAGCAGTACAGCAGAAGAGATCGGTGAGAGTGAGACAGCGCTAGTGCACAGTAAGTCACAGGATGTACACTACTGTACCTGTGGATCTCTCTGGATGTGGAAGCGCGACGCGAAGGGGCGAGTTGCATAGCCAAAGTGCTGCCACGCCGCGCGCTGGGTCGCGTCAAAGCCGAACGGGAACACCTTCTCGGCCACGACCCGAGAGCTCAGAGCTCCAGCAGCGTCGGTGCGGAAGGGCGTGTTATCCCCACCACGTTGCAGCTCTTGATCTTGATCAGGCAAGCTGCTGGGCCTGAGCACGGCGTCAAGTCGCTGGTACGCGGCTTCGATGACTCCGAACAGGCGACAGAAGAGCTCTGCCTCGCTTGAAGTGCATAGCTCATCACGCGCCCAGTTGGGCGCTTGTCCGAGTCCACAGTACGCCATCGCCTGGTCATCACGACATGATCTCGGTGAGTGACCGCCTCCAAATATCCAACGCACGAGCACTGTTGGAGAGAAGGACGTACTTGAGCGGCCGCTTGGTTCTGGACGAGTTGCCGCAGCGCGCTCGCGATCTTCACCTGCCGCTCGAGCAGCTGCCGCAGTCGCCCGTTCTCTCCGAGCGCCTTGAGGCGCTGCTCAAACTGCAGCTTGGTTGACTCTCTCCAGATGCGGATCACTCGTTCGTCACCAGTACAGCTGGACGGCTGCGGGACGACGCGCTTGGTCGACCGCTTGGCCTCTCGCAGCAGTGTGATCCTGGTCTCCAGCTCCGCCACAAGCGACCTCAGACGCAGCACCTCCTTCCTCTCTTCGTCCCGGACGCGGTTTGAGTTCCGATGGCATTTTCGGCTTGCGCCAGCGGCCTTGGATCGTCCCGCAGTCCGAGCCCGTGCGCTGGTTGTCTGCGGCTGTAAACTCGGGTGGCTGGAAGGGCCGTGGCGTATAGGAGCGTCAAGCGCGATGGCGCCCAGTAGAAGGGGCGGCGGAGACGCACAGGGCTCGATCGAGAGCAGGTCGTAAGGGCTCGCGGACCTCGGGGTGCTTGGCCAGATATCGCTAAAGGGGGACGGATGGCCCTCCAAGTCGAGCAACGCTGCGCCGTCGACTCCAGGGACGGTCAGACAGAGCCCCGAGCCTGCGTCGTTTGTGGTCGAGTGCGACCCGCCCGCGCAGTCGTCCACGAAGCTCAGCGCCGCAGCCAAAACCTCCTCCGCGCCGTCCAGCAGCTCTTCCGGCGTCGCCATCGTTCTGCGCGATGCCAGTTTTGATATGCAACAATTTTCGAAGCTGTTATGAATAAAATATTTACGATAATTTATTGTTTTTGCTATCAGTATACTTGAAGTAAAATGTACCTATCCAAATGATTTTGATCATTATACAAACGTTGTAAAATGCCGGGTACTATTGTAGCTAAGTTCATTATGCTTGTCAACAAAACAAAATATAAGTTTATATTTTGCTATAATTAAAAATTGTAGGTTTAGGGTGTCATGTAAAAACAATCAAATTCTACAATATAATATTATATAAAGCGTAAACAATTTATTTGTGTGAAGTAAAAATATCGTCTAAAAAGATCGAAATGCATCATGGCCTAAACCTACTGCATTCCTATCGCTAATCCTGTACTGTACCCAATCCTCGCGTCCGCTTTCGCCATCTGCGCTGTCCAGTAAACGGTCGGATGGTGTGATTGCTTCTTGTCCGCCGGTGCGGATCGGGAGTGACTGCCGCGAACTGTTTGCACATCGAGCAACGCAGGCAGCGTCGGCCAGCCCGCGGCGCAACGCGTGACGCTGGGTCGATACTGTAAGGACTTGCGTCCCGTCCCCATTCGGCGACGACCACTTCCGATTCGAGAACGCCTTCTTGGATCTCGCCCATCTCCGCCGGCGCGTTCGTTCCGTTTGTTGTGGTCCGGGTGCATCTCCTGTCGAGCGTGTACAGTCAACATGATTGCTCCTGGGTGAACAGCACCAAGCGACTTGCAATTCTCCACACAGCATCGACATTCACATCGGAGCAACGCACCCAGCACAAGTGGCTTCACAATTCAGGCAGGCATGTCGGGCTTGTTTACAGTGCCTAGTGGAGAACACACGAAGTACCGACCGATCTTTGTCTGATGAGCCTTCCTCGTGACAACCTCCACGACACTCGTCCAGCACGTATCCCTCGCCTTGACAACACCATACAACACTGCAATATGCAAATGTTCGTCATGCGTGCAACACCGCAATCGAGACGAGCAAGAGAAGTTCCTGCTTCACGGGGCTGCGGCGGCCGCACCGTCGTCTCGAGCGGCCACCGTGTCTTCAAGCAGCACGTTCTCGATGGCCCGTGCCATGTCGACCGTCTCGTCCTCGGACGACCGCATCATGAGGTCCACGAGGTGCTCCACTTCCTCTCCAAAGTCCTTGTTCTCACTCACGGTCGTCGTTGGCGGATGCACCGGCCACACCCGCGTGCAGAACTGGAAGACCGTGGGCGCCGCGCCGTTGGGCGACGGGCGGACGACGCACCAGCCCGTCTCGACCGACTGCACGGCCGACACGGCGCCCTCCCCCTCCGACAGCGCGCGCCACACGAACACGGACCGGTCGCGCTCCTCGTACCGCTTCATGAGCATGCAGCACTGGAACGGCGTGCGCTCCTCGTCGTGGTAGTAGATGAAGTGGTACTTCATGGCGAGCGTGGTCTCCGGGTCCCCGACCGCCACGATCGTCGGCTTGGCCTCCTTGCCAAAGATCACGGGCATGGCGCGCCAGAGCGCGCTGGGCGCCTTGCGGAACCCAAAGGGCACGACGATCGTGTCGACGAACTCGACGCACTCGCTGTTGGTCTCGCGGTCCCACTTGCGCCGGTAGTTGGACGTCAGCGGCTCGTCCGTCTTGAACAGCCGCTCGCAGTCGCGGAACACGCCGTCCGTCTTGAGGTACATGTCGTCCACCTCCCGCAGGAACGTGTTGAACAGCCGCGAGTCCGACTCCTCCAGCCGCACGCGCTTCTGATGCGCCAGCGCCAGACTGCGGCGTCGGTGGGCGTCCACCGCGTTGATGCGGAGCCGCAGCGCGTTCGAGATATGCTGGATGAGCGCGCGGTTCATGCTCACCTGCGTGCGGAGCTCGCGGTTGAGCGCCTCGGCCTCCAGCCGTCCTTCCATCTGACGGACGGCGATCCCCTTCCACCCAGGCGCAACCAGAACCGACGTCGGGGACGAAGAGCTGGTGGAGACATCGCTGTCTCCGCGGTACCGACGCAGCTTCCCGGGCACCTCCGACTCCTCCTGGATCACCTTGAGCTTGGCCGACAGCTCGGCGCTCTCGGTCCTCAGGTCGTGCAGCTCCTGCTTCATCCGCTGGCGGTACGCGTTGCGGCGCTTGGCCGCCAGCGCGCTCTGCCTGGCGCGCTTGGCGTTGCTCGTCGCTTCCCGCGCCGTGCTCTTGACCTTCTTCTTCTTCTGCTGCTTCTTGATGCTCTGCGCGGCGGAGTCGGAGCCCGAGTGCGAGCCCGAGCGCGAGCCGGACGAGCCGTCCAGGTCCAGGTCAATGTGCGCGAGCAGAGCGTCGTCCAGCACGTTCTGGTGGGCCTGGTGGACCGCCCCGTCGTTCAGCAGCGCCTCGGTGTCGGCCAGCAACTGGTCCTCGTCCATGTGCTCGAGCTGCACGAGCCATTCCGGCGCCCGCGCCGCCCCCGCCGCCGCCGGAGAGAGCAGCGGCGACGCGGACGCCGCCGAGAGCGCCGAGATGACTGCGAGCGCGTCCACGTGCGCGTGCGAGGCCGGCAGCGGCACGAGCGGCGGGGACGCTTCGATTACCCGTAAAAGAGTCGCGAGATCGTCCGCGGAGTCCGCGTTATCCTCGTCGGCGCCGAACATTTTTCCATGGCCTGTCGGACGGACGGAGAGGAGACGGGGGCGGACGAGAGGGCCGGAGGGTGAGACGATGGCGTATCCGAAAATGAGCTGCTCCGTGAATGTGGACACCCCCAGACCGGTCGGTCGGTCGGTCAGCCCAACGGCGGGATTGGGGTCTCGCCATGGGATGTGATGATGGGCCTGGTCAGTTTCGTTTACATTTGGGCTTTATGACGCGTCAAAAAGCAAAATCGAAAATCGGAAATCGAAAAAGGAGGATGCGCATTTGCTAATTGGCGCAGTACCGTAGCAGACATGTGGTAAAAGTGATGCGTACGGAAGGGGGCGGGTGCGGTTCTGCCAGCGCGGTGCGCCTCATCCCGCAAGGCCGAACGCTGATTGGTGGAGTTTAACGCGACGTTCAACTGTAACAGCTGAGCAAATGGGTTGAAGCGCGTCAATTGCTTGCGCTTCGACGGGCTGGCGACGGAGGCCGGGTAAACATTTGCGATGCTTTTTGAAAGAGAATGCAACACTTCCCGAAATCACAACGGAATGGAATTGTAAAATTTTTAACGGGTTCTATAAATTTGATAATAATTCATTTCAAATAAAAGATATAAATTCGAGGATACAGTACAGTATTACAGTTCATTATTATTTGCCTAACATTATGGTACTGTACTGTCAAAATTATTTTTTTTGTTCGCAAAGCACCGGCATGACGCGTAAATTCGTCTTGAAGTGTAAACGCGTCATGGCTACACTGTCTTGTGACCCAGAAACACTCTAATGCAACTGGAGCACACTTCGTATTAATAGTTTCGAATTGTTACCGCTCTCTCGTGCATCGACAACCACATTATGCCCCACTCGAGCTACTTGTTGCGGCACGCACAACCAATCGAGTCATGGCCAATAGCCAGTGAGGGTTCTGCACGGCATCGTATTACCATACTATATCAACTGAGCATCGCAACGGTCAGATCACTGCCCCGCGAGACGGAAAGCGCAGCCATGTCATCCACGAGCACATTCTCCATCGCTTGAGAGAGCTCGACCGCCTCGTTCGGCGCCGATGCCACCATTTCCTGCAGATACTCTTCCAGCCGCGCACTGCCAGGAGCCGACGATGACGACAGATACAGCCGCGACCGTGTGTAGAACTCAAAGATGGTGCCGGGGGACCGGCCGCCCGAGTCACTTGGCAGAGCTCTTGCGGTACCCCACCCCTCGTCCAGGAAGCTGGCGCCAGTCGACGAGTCAGCGCCCGCCACCGCGCTCTCGGTCGTGAGTGCACGCCACACGAACACCCATCGGTCCTTCTCGTCAACAGCCTTGGTCACGAACACGCAGTCATACTGCACCGCCGCGTTGCCTGCGCTGCGGAACTGGAACTTGGCCGCAAAGTCGTACGCCGACTCTGGCAACGGAAAAAGCGCCGGCTCGCACTCTCGTCCAAACAGGAACGGCATCGCCTTGTGCATCGCATAAATCGCGTCCGCGAGCGTGAACGGGACGACTTGGGCTTCCGCCACCTCGACGTACTCGGACCCGGTTGCGCAGTCCCACCGACGGCCGTGTCGAATTGCGTGGTCCGCTCCGGGCCCTAACTCCGGCATGTTAGAGTCGCGGAGAACGTCGTCGGCGCGAGGATATATGTCGGACAACTCTCGGCGGAAGGTGTCGATCAGGCGCCGGTCCGAGTCATCAAGCACCATCACGGGCTTCTGTTGTTGCGGACACAGGAACGCCGCCGTTCGCTGGGAGGGGAGCGGCGTCGTCCGCGACCGCAACATGTCGATCAGCTGCAAAGTAAGGCCGCGGTATTGGCGAATCTGTGCGCGCAGCTCCCGATTGAGCGCCTCCGCCTCTCGCCGCCGCCGCATCTGGCGGAGCGCGACCCCTCTCCAGCCAGCCACCACGCCAATCACACCACGTGCATGGGTCCGCTTCTCCATCGCGACCACCTTGTCGGTAAGCGCGGCTGCCAACGCGCGCAGCTCGCGCATCTCTGCCTTCTTCTTCTCTCGATACTGCCGTCGCCTGGACGACAACGCGCCTTCGTGCAAAGGCGTCGAGGTCTGCTCGTCCGAAGCGCTCGCGCTAGTACTGGCGCTACTCACCGAGACCTCCTCACTACCGCCACTTTTCGCATCGACATCAAGGAGAGCAGGCAACGCATCGATGCCCGCAGCGAGCGTACCGCCGCCCGCCACCACGTCACTCGCCGAGCAAAGCTGGTCATGGTGCAGACTCGGCTGCCAGTCCGCGTCCAGCAGCTTGGACGGCGCAGCGATCAGCGGCGAGTCGATGTCAAGCAACAGCGCAGCGACGTCTTCCCAGGTCGCGTCCGCCGCCTCGAAGGGCGCTGGGAGCCCGTCCAACTCGTCCATTTCGCTCGGGTTTTATGGTGTATTCCAACTGTGCGTTGTTCCAACTGTGCAGCAAAAGTAGAGAGCGCTCCAGAGTGTATGCTTCGGTGCAGAGTTGCGATGGAATGATGGTAATTCAAGCGACCTGCTCAGCCCATGTTAGAGTTTGTCAATACTGTAAATTTTACATCCTCAGTACGTTAGAACATGTCGTTGACTATACTCTGTAGTCACCAAACTAAGGATGGCGCCTTCAACCTGCGACTTGCGTGTGCAGTGAGCGATACGGTAGTGTCGCAGACCCAGTCGAGGATTGGCACAGCGTTTGCGCCCGCTTCGAAGTAGGACACAGCGCTCCGACCGTTCCTTGCGAACGAGCAAGCGTTCCGGGCACCGAGTGCGGTGGGTTCGGAGGCGAGTTATTGTAGGTACTGTAGTCTAATAAATGCAAGATTATGTCTCAAGCATGTCGAGATCGAGTCCCGCCAGCACCTCAACCTCTCGGTGGCGCCACCAGAGTATCGCAGTGGGCACGTATGGTGCAGCGAAGACTGCAGCGAGCGGCAAGAGCAACGGACACTTGATGCGCTCACGTTGAACACGAGTCCACACCGCACATCGCTCAGCCCGCCGTCTTCAGCGATTGATACTCGCCGATAACGCCGCGCCTTGGACACGTCCAGTCCACGGTGCCGCCGCACACGTGACCTGCGTCCCCAGCCACGTGTACTGAATCAAGATGATAACAATGATAAATGTGCCAGTTGGAGTGGGTTGTCAGGAATCCAGGATGACTCAGGATGGCCCAAGCTTTTGGACGAGTACTGATATAAATTTGATGCGCATCAGTGGGCTAGGTCGTGAGACCAGTCGGACAGCCAACAGCTACGGTACTTTACTCCAGTATCAAATTGATAGGAGTACTCCAGTGCCAATACTGTCAGCGCGGACAAGCGACCGCGAAAAAAATCCAGCGCCTGGGATTGGACGTCTCGTGCCGCAGGACCTGCACCGCCCGCGCCTGCCTTGAACTCGGTCACACCCGTCTGCACTCGTCCGTGGGTGCTGGTCGCTATGGATGCGGACCCGATGAAGGTCGAGCCCACGCGGTCAGCGGCGGGCGATCTCGCCGCTGCCGACTCCGCCTACGCGGTGGTGTCGCCGCCGCCGTTTGACGCGCTCTGGCACGCGGATTTTGAGGCTGCTCCCTGCTCTGAGACGGCACTAGGCCGTACTGACTGTGGCCAGGTCGTCACCGACGCCGACGCGCTGTTGCGCTCCGAGTGCAGGGACCACCAGGCGTTCCTGGCGTCTCAACCGCGCGGCGACACCAGCGATTTCTCGGACTTCACGCCGCCGACACCCACAATAAAGCGCGAGCCGACACCACAGGACGCAAAGCAGGCGCGTCAAGTTGCGCTGGCAGCAAGGCGCCGTCGGGTATACCGGGTCAAGAAGAAGAGCGAGCTCGAGGCACTCCGGGAGACGAGTGCGGTGCTGGGCGATCGGCTTGCAGAACTGATCGCCAGGAATGAAGCACTCAAGGACCAACTCGTCGAGCAGGGGGGAGCAGGGCGCTTCGCTGCTGGCTGGCGGGGCGTCGCGCTCCGCCAGTTGCGGCGAAGAATTGAAGCCGAGGCGCTCAATCGCGAGCTGCGCGGGCTGGTTTGCCAACATAACGACGTGGCGCAGGCTCTGGCGTGCACCCTGCGGTCCCAGCTGAGTGCAGTAGAGCCCAAGCAGCCCTCAGCTATCGGGCTGGCTCAGCGGCAGACACCGAAAGAGGTCATGCAGCTGCAAGACTGTGATATACGGACTGTTGCCGTGTTTCTCCAGGAGATTGATGCGACATACGCGGAGGCCGAAGCTGTGCTGCGCGATTGCCACCTCCCCGCCGAGACAGAGCATGCGTACAACTCGAGGCAAGGCTGGCGACGTTATCTGGACTCGGGAAGCGAGTACTTTGAGCTCATCGAGACGTGGGTCGTTCCATTTGGCCTTCAAGATGCAGTACCAGCGATGCACAAGTCGATACCCATTGTGCTGGCCAAGGAGTGTCGCCCCGCTATCATCCAGGTGCCGGACCCGTCCAGCACCACGGCGATCAAGTTTCTCTTCAGCTGTACTGACGGCCACCAACGAACGGTATGGTACCAGAGCATCCTCGTCGCGAAAGTGTTCCTTGAAAAGGACCGTGCCGTCTTCCGGTGGCAATCCGTGACGGTTGAGAGAGAATGCGTAGGATCTATTGGCGACGAGATCGTGGAGACGGGGTGGGGAGTCGCGCGGAGGGCACCGAGCGCTTCCGGAGACCACCATGACCCAGCTGGAACCAGAGTCGAATTTTACTCGCGCTTCGGGATGCGCGGCGGGCCCGTGACATCGCCGAACGGGGCGCGGCGCAACAAGCGACTCGAGGAGTACGTCAATATGATGTTCAGCAGTGCTGAAGAAGGCATTACCGAGTGGTATCAGGTGATCGAGAATCTCGTGATGAACGACCTCGCCGCCCTGGACATCGGCCAAGCACCGTGACCCGGGTCATTAACTAAAGATGCACGTGACCAGGCATCAGACGCGTGCATAGTACTGTCGTAAATGAACATGGACTTCTCGTCGCCATTACCAAAGTGATCCTTTGTTCACAAAGATCCCGGTCATTTGGCCACGAGCTTGGCTCCGAGGGCTCTTGGTGCTGAGGCTGCCTTCATCTACTTGGTGGTGTCTCCCCCCACACACACACGCACTCGACGTGTTCGGGTTCGCAGATCCGAAGTCTGAGTTCTCCATCGAAAGAATGTATCGCCGACTGCATCAACTGACGCCGATGCCTGGCGCTGGCTTCTAATGTCGAGCGCTCGGCCCCTCGACTGCGTTCGCGTCGCCATACCTTGCCGAGCTCAAAATGAGCATGTCCTCTAGGATCTGGTGGTTTGCTGGGATGGTTGCCGCCATCCACTTGAACACGAACTTCATCAGCGCAAATACGACGGAACCCTGGGGGACCAACTGCGTCGGGACGGTCGGAGCAATAATGTAACACGTGCGGAGAACCGCAAAGCCCTCGGGTGCTAACGGCGGTCGCTCAACGAGAAAGTAGCCGTTCTCTTGGTACTCGGCGCCGGACAACGGGCACCCCATGAACTCAACGGCGTCGACGCGGGATTGCCACACGATCGCGACCCGGTCACTCTCCTTGTAAAGCCGCTTGACTTGTTTCGGAAGTATGACGGCCTTTGCCTTGTTCAACCGGAGCTCAGTCGCAAACAGCTCGGCCACCGTGTCGACTGGCGCATCAAACAACTAGACCGATAAACGCCACATCAGCAAGAGACAACGCGTTAAGGTGAGTAACGCGTATCACAGATCGAGTGGGCTTACCTTGGTGAAGATGTTGGAGTCGTTTGGTCGGACCGAGTAGGAGAACCGCTTCCACGCCGCGTCGCCAGTGGTCTGCACGTCGAACGGGAAGATCTTACTGCCGAAGATCTGGAAGTATAGGTGGACGTTGGCGTCCGTGCGCATGTGCCCTCGCCGTGATTTGCTGCCAACGCCTCTGACTTGGCCGACATCCCGCTGGAACACCCGGTCGATATCACGGTAGGATATCTCGACTTCTTGTTGCATTATCGGGCCGAACTCGTTTGCGTCAAACTGCTGAACGGCTTGCACGAGAGGGTGGGGCGTCACGTTGTCACCTGCTAATGTATCCATTGCCTGCACAAGTTGCACACCCCCGCTTGGTCGGTCAAAATCACAAGGATATCCACGTCATGAACGCGGACACCTACCTTGGCTGTGGTCTTGTAGAACACCAGGTTCTGGAGCTCCGCAATGAGTTTCTTCTGCGTCTCCAACATCCGCTTTAGGCGGCGCTGCTCGCTCTCAGCGGCCATCCGCTGTTCCACCTGGCGGTTCGCGATCTCCTGCCACACCGCGTCCTCACGTGCAGCTGCTTGTTGCATCTCAGGACGCTTAGTATTGCCGCGTGTACTAGCAGTAGTATCAGTGGAGACGTCGCCGCTGCCAATACCCACACCGGCCTCATGATATTGGCCATATTGACAAGCTGTCGACCTTGCATGCTGGTGCTGCGAGGCCTGCAGGACGGCGAGCGTGCGCTGCAGCACCTGCTCTTGTGCTCGCAGCGCCAGCAGCTCCTTGTGCTGCTCCTGCCGCGCGTGGTTCGAGTTGTACGCTGGCGGGCGCTTGCGCTTCGACGTCGCCCTGCGATTGCCAGCACGTCGAGCGCTGCCGCTACCAGTGTGCATGGGCTTAAGATCGGTAGCAAGGAACGCAGACGTTGATGTGTCTACTTGAGCCGCATCAGCACGCACAGCGTCGGTGTCTTGATCAAGAATGGACTCATGTTCCAGTGTTGCACCCGTCCCCGGCGCCATGTCGAGCCGCGCGAGGAAATCGAGCGGTCCTCCTACGCTTACAGCAAGCGAAGAGCCTGTGGCGCCGTCTTCGGGGCGCTCGTTAGCAGCGTACCCGTCCAGGAACGCGAGCACCGCGACCAGATCGTCGTCTTCACCGCTCGACATTGCGCCGTTCCGACGTTCCAAGGCTTGGAATCCAAGCTGACCTGGAATTGGGCGGGGTGTTCGGAATGATAGTGTCACACAAAACCAGTACATCAAGGGTTCAGTATGAGGCGGACATGGGAACAAAGGCGTCTGTTCTGTCGAAACGGACGCATTCAGCTTTTCAAGAGTCAGAATATGGTTAGAAACTACACGCCAATTGACAACATCCGTAGTCCATTGTACTTTGTTCAATACCCAGACGACCAAGCTGCTCAAGACAACACGGCTTCCTTTGGCAGAACCCTTCACTTCATACGCTACTGTACATCACAAGCTGTTGCCCACTACCAATGTGTAGGTGAGGCAGTACTTGATTACTGTCGTGAAGGGCGAGCCCGGCTACAGCACCCCGTAGTAGCACAGCATCACGGTCGCCTTGTGTGGTCCGCGCTGTCTGGCATGGTCGGTAGTTGACGATCGCGGAGCTTCAGCTTCTATCCGAACGCGACGCTTCTCCGTCCAGCAGCACGGCGTCCGTCATCCTACTCGTAGGATACGACACTTTGGTGCATCATGTCCGACGACACGAACAGTGTAGTAGCACCCGGCGAATCACGTGCAGCGGTGCCCACGCTGCATCTGCTGCTCCAGCTGAACGTCAAAGAGGAGGTTCTCGATAATGTGGTGGTTCACGGGGACAGACGCGGCCATGAAGTTGAGCACGAAGCTCACAAGCGCATCCGCCACCGAGTACTGTGGTAGAATGCGGACTGGGACGTTGGGCGTAAGCACGTAACAGGACTGCAGCAGCGAGAACGTCGAGTCAGGAGCCACGTTGCTGGGTCTCTTGACGATAAAGTAGCCTCGCTCCCGGAACGCCGCGCCCGTGATTGGCCGTCCATCAAACTCGATCGGGTTGACGAACGCCTGCCAGACGATCACGACGCGGTCTTCCTCGACGTATCGCCGCTTGATCTGCTTGCCTCGGAAGAGCGCCGTCGTGCCCTTCAGTCGGAACTCGATGCCGAAGCTCTCGGCTACAGTGTCGTCGGACTCCTCCACATTCTGTTGCGAGCAAGGGAACGCAGAACAAGGTGTCAACTAGGCAATACATTTCCCAACATGATAGACTGATAAGGCGTACCTCAGCGCCCAGCTGCGAGAAGAAACTCGTGCAGTTCGGGCGGACGCAGAACGAAAAGTGCTTCCAGGACACGAGGCCGGTCGTGGCGACATCGAACGGGAAGATCTTGTGTGCGAAGATCTGCGCGTACAGGTTGCCGCTGTCGTCCTCGTGCATTTGCGTGTGGGTGCCCCCTTTAACGTCAGCCTCGGACAGCCCGCTGCCACGGAATATGCCCTCGGCTTCCCGATAAGACTGGTCCAGGCCGTCCAAGAGCTCCTGGTATATATCCGTGTCGCTCAAGTCCGGGGCCAACGCCATCATGGGCCACACGCGTGGTTCGCCCTCAAACAGCTTGATCGGCTAGTAAACAACACAGAGAGTAAGTCGTTGCCGGACTGATCTTGCGTCACACGTATTGTGACGTACCTCGGACGCGGTCCTATGCTCCAGCAGCCGCTTCAGGTCGTCCGTGATCTCCCGATGGCCCTCCACCACTCGCTTCAGCCGCCGATTTTCGCGCACGGCGCGCATGTGCTGCTGGAATTGGTCGTTCGCGATCTCTTTCCACACCTCGGCGGTTCGTGCTCGGTCGCGCGGCAGCTCGACACTTTCGTGGGCCACCGCGTCCTTACCGTCAGCACGACTACGCTTGTCGCCGCGCCTTTTGCCGCCCCGCCTGCGTCCGTGGCACTGCGCGCACGTACGCCTCACCTCCTCCAGCGCTTCCAGCTCCTGCGCCAGGTCATCTGCTTGGTCTCGCAGGTCGATCAGCTCCTTGCGTTCGTCGTCGCGCGCCCGGTTCGGATTGTAGTTGTACTTGACGCGGGGCTTCCGCACCTCCAGTCGGTCCGCTTCCACCGTCGATGGAGACGAAGATGCCACTGATGGTGATGTATGACCCGCTAGGGGACTCGCACAGTCACTGGAGCGTGGCGACTTGTCCGTTTGTCGCTTTGAAGCACGGCTTTTATCGTTTCCTGGCGGCTTTCGCGCGACGCGTGTGTTCTTCTTGATCGCCTTGGCTTCTCCGGCGCTCGTGTCCGTACAGGGAGCGCTGGAAGCGGCGGAGACGTCGGCCGCGTCGTCCAGGAGCGCCGCGTACTCGTCGATGAACGACTGCATCGCCGCAAAGACGGCCAGGTCGTCCGTCGACAAGCTCTCCATCGTCATTTCCTTATTGGGTTGACGTTCGTAATACTGTAGCTCCCCACTAAAGAGCGCCTGATAGGTGATCCGAATAGAAGACGGCAGACGTAGTATGCTGTCTTGTACAACATTGACGCTGTTCAAGCAACAGGGACCACCATGCATCGTTTGTGCTTTTTCCTGTGCCCACGCAGCAGCACTAAAATCGATTGAGAAGGCATAAACCACTCAACTACACGCTACTTTAGCCATCCCCACAAGCTTTGGTTAGGCACGGGCGCCGGGCACGAGCGAGTGATCGAGCAGGATGTCCTCGATGATCTGGTGGTTGACGGGGATGGTCGAGGTCATCCAGCCCAGCACAAAATCGGTCATCGCGAGTGCCAGCGCGTTCTGAGGAACGGAGCGCATTGGAGCGCTCGGCGAGATGAGATAGCACGTCTGGAGCAGTGAGAAGCCGTACGGTAGTTGCGGTGGGCGGTGGATGATAAAGAACCCGCGCTCTTCGAACGACGCGCCCTTGAGACGCTGCCCGCGGAACTCAATAGGGTCGACCACCGACTGCCACACCACCACAACGCGCTCGGCTTCCATGTACTTGCGCTTGACTTGCCGAACGTGGACCACGATCTTGCAATCGTCCATGTGCAGCTCCGTCCCGAACCGCTCGACGACGAGGTCGTCCGTGTCTTGCAAGATCTGAAGCCACAAATGATACAGACATCAGATGCAGGGCGTCGGATATACTTCTCCTGACAAGTTCACCTACCTCTGCAAAGAAACAGCGAGCGTTTGGCCGGACCGACTGCGAAAACTGCGTCCACGCCGCCATGCCAGTCGCGTGTACGCCGTACGGGAAAACCTTGCTGGCCTGTACCCGCGTGAACAGGTTGCCGTCCGCGTCCGTCTGCATTTGGGGCGCGCTAAAGGTCACCACCCGCGACACGTCCACGTGACAGTCCCGGAACACGTTGTCCACTTCATGGTAGCACTTTGCCACGCCCGCCATGAGTCGTTCGACGAGCGCCGGGCCCAGTTTGAGGTCCGTGTACTCGAGCAGTTGGTGGAAGCGCTCGATCGAAAACGAACGCGCCGCCTGCCAATATAGAAACGTTCCCAACGTAGAGGTGTCAGCTGAGAGTCTGTATAGCATACGAGACCACGACGCCATTATGAGACGACAGCAACGTACCCTCTCCGCGTTGTGGCTACGAAGAAGCTTCGCCATCCTGTGGATTGTTGTGCGATTGGTTCGCACCGCTGACTTCAGGTCGCAGTTCTCTCGCGTCGCCTCAAGTCTCTTCTCCAACTGGCGCTCCGCCATTCCCTTCCACACGCTCTGGGCGATCGAGTTACCCATCGGAGTCCGTGCTTGCTTGCATGTGCCGCTGGTGTTCTGGCGTGCGACGACATTCTGAAGAGTAGAGAGCTGTGACTCGAGCGTGGCGGCCTCTTCCCGTAGAGCCAGGAGCTCCTTACGGCGTTCCTCCCTCGCACGATTCGGATTGTAGTTGAGCGCGCGCTTTTTTGCCCCTCCAGTTGCTTGGAGACGCCGCGCAGGGCTTGGCTTAGATGGTACCCGACCAGGCGACGCGTCCGCAACACTCCCAGAAGAACGCAGCGACTGCCCGTCCGAGTCCGTCCCTTCCGTCTCCTGCGACTCTGTTACTTGCAACAATGTCGGGCTCCGGTCCGCGGCTCCGCTGTGGGTGGCGAGACCGGGTGAAGGAAGCGACGAGGGTGGATCGGAGGCGTGAGCCTGCCACAACGCCTCGAAGTCGCTTGTCGCGCCGGGAAAATCGCCGCCGAGCGGCGCAAACACCGTCCCCGACGGCGCGAACGAGTGCAGCGAGCTGGCGAGGTCCGTCGAGAAGTGGCCTGCGGCGGAGTCCACGAACGAGAGCGCGGCCGCGAGCGCGTCGACGTCCGTATCGAGCTCCATTGTCGTCAGTGTGATGATGACTGTGGCCGCCATTTTCTCGGTGATGAGCTCGTCGTTTGTCCCGGTTATAGTGTCTTGTTTGCTGCTGGCCACACTATTCTTTTGATGTTTATTGCGCAAACATAAATTACAACGACGGACAAGACAATCCGCATCGGACACAAACGTCCCGGTACAATCATTCCCAGCCTGGTCTGAACCTGAACTGGTTGCCTTTGACCTATATGATCGTTTGCAGACCTCCGTTATCCAAGCGAGCACACCTCATGCGTCTGCCGTCAACGACCGGTCAAAAAGTGTATCCTCGAGGATCTGGTGGTTGGCAGGGATCGATGCCGCCATCCAGTTCAGCACAAACTCCGTCACCGCAAGAGCCGTCAGGCCCTGCGGCACAGACTGCATCGGCGTACATGGCGCCACCCGATAACACGTCTGAAGAAGCGAAAAACCTTTGGGGATCTGCGGTGGGCTGTGGAGCACGTAGAAGCCGTGCTCCTCGAACGAGGCACCCTCCATACGATGGCCTCTGAACTCGAGCGGGTCCATGAACGTTTGCCAGACGACGACCACACGATCGGCTTCGACGTAGCGCCGCTTGACTTGCCAGCCGAACACGACCACCTTTGAGCCGTCCATGTGAAGTTCTGTTGCGCATCGACTGACCACGATATCGTCGGTAGCTTCCAAGGTCTGTTTCGACGACGATCCACACCACACAGGTTGTGAGAAGAAGCACATCCACATAGAAGGAACGATGCAGCCGGAGCTGACTTACATCGTCGACAAAGCAACGAGCGTTGGGCCGGACAGTCATCGCAAATTGTGACCACGCTGCCGCGGCGGTCTCTTGGACGCTGTACGGCAAGATTCTGCTGCCGAATGCCCGCATGAACAAGTTGCCGTCTGAATCTGTCTGCATCTCCGGCGCGCTGAAGCTCGAAAGCTTCGAGATGTCCACGTTTGAGCAATGGAACACGCTGTCGACCTGGTCGTAGCATCTTGTCACGCCGGACATGAGCTGTTGGATGGTCGTCTGATCCACTTCGTACTGAGCCAAGTCCGCAAGTCGGAGCGATCGCTCGATGCAAAAAGACTGCGCCGCCTGATGCCAACACAGCAAGAATCAATGTCATACTTGATGAAGCAGAAACAAGTACGCGCGTCAGCAAACTCACTCTCTCGGCGTTGTGGCTTCGAAGCAGCCTTACCATCCGCGTAATCGTCGACTGGTTCGCTCGCGCGGCCGCCTTGAGCTCGTTGTTCTCTCACGTCGACGCCATGCGCTTCTGCAACTGGCGATCCGCCATCGCCTTCCACACGTTGGCGGCAATTGAGTCACTTGTATTCTCTTCTTGCGAGCTATTTCCCTCCACAAGTCGCTGGTGAGGGCGGAGCTTGCCAAGCACCGCAAGCTGCTCCTCGAGCTCGGCAGCTTCGGCCCGCAAGGAACGCAGCTCTCTGAGTTGCTCGTCGCGCGCGCGGTTAGGATTGTAGCTTGCAGGCCTCTTCCGTGACCCGCTCCTCTCCGCTGGCTTGCCTTTTACCGAAGCGTCCGGCGCGTCACTCCCGGCGTTGGCCTCCACAATAGGCAAGCGCGTCGATGAAGACAGGGCGTCCGAGATGGCTTCGTCAGCGTTGAGGTCGCCATCAGACCCGCTGCTCGTGGAGACCGCCGCCGCTCCATCCGACCGCGTCAGTGTCCAGCCCGCTTGATCATCGAACCCTGCCAAACCGAGGTCGAAGCCTCCATTTCCGCTGTGATCAGATTCTGGAGGCCATACCCCGTCAAGCTCGCTTGAAAACCCGGGCGGTGGCGGATCGGAAGACACCGCAACGCTCCCCTGTACCGTCAACGGCGACGAGGAAGCATCCACAGCGCCACTGAGCTCCGCAACGGCGAAGTCGAAGACGTCGCCCACGAACGAGAGCGCGGCCACGAGCGCGTCGGCGTCGCCCTCGAGCTCCATTCCGTTCTCGTCCTGAGAGGATCACGATGAAATAATTACCTTTTGTTGTCCGGCGATAACTGCCCTTCTCGGGGCGTAGTCAGTGTGTCCGATTGTGTTCGCCCCATAGTTGGAACCTCCATCAATGCAAACCGCAGTTTCCAATCCAATACGACACCTATCCACGGATATACCCAGATCGTTTGATCGTCCGGTGGAAACTGTCCCAATCAAGACCCCCCTCCTCCCCCCCTGTTGCACGAGGGTTGCCCTCTGACTCCACTGTCGTTGCGTGCAACTGTCAACTCGCCACTGCAATGCTGTGGTCTTCGACGTAAAATCGATACACTCACACTCACACGGCGCTGTCGTATGTGGCTCTGTCCCACCGCACCAGTCGGTCCGTCGCCTCCCTCCACTCAGACGCGGCTGCGCGCCTTCATGGCCTGGTCGAACAGGACGTTTTCGATCATCTGGTGGCTCGCGGCGACCGTGGCGGCCGTCCCGCTCAGGACGAAGTCGGTCAGCGCGCCGGTGATCGCGCCCTCGTGCAGGCTGCGGATCGGCAGCTCGGGCGTGACGATGAAACACGACTGGAGCAGCGAGAAGTCGCCCGTCGACGACGAGTTGGCGCGCTTGATGACGATGTATCCCTTCTCCAGGAACTCGGCACCCGTCAGCGGCTCGCCCGAGAACTCCACTGGGTCAATGAACGAGCGCCACACGATCACCTCGCGCTCATCCTCGACGAAGCGGCGAAGGATCTGCTTGACGCGGAAGTCGGCCTTGGTGCCGTTCGCGTGTAACTCCATGCCGAAGCCCTGCACGACCGTGTCGTCCGTGCATTCGAGGTTCTGCACAGCCAACAATTAGATCAGTCAAGTAGTCGTTCTGGCTTCTACCATGCACAGCATGCACTCGAGTCGCTTGACAAACCTGCGGGTCCTTCTGGTACATGAGTCGGAAGGGAAGATGCTCTATCGAGTGCGCAAAGTACTGCCAGGCGGCGTGTCCGGTCTCGCGAACATCGAACGGCAGCACCTTGTTGGCAAAGATCTCCATGTACAGCCCGCCGTCCTTGTCCTCGCGCATCTGGGCGTCGCGGTACGACGTCTCCATGGTGGCCAGCCCATTGGCACGGAAGAGCGCATCCACTTCGTTGTACGACTCGTCCACGCCGTCAAGCAGCTCTTGGAACCGGGAGGCGGCCGAGCGGTCGGACCCGGGCGCGTAAATGCGACGCGACCGCGATGAGTTCCCGAACGACTCCATCGCCTGCAGAAATACAACACGAATTGGTCACGAGTGCGTTTACATAAAGCCGCAGGTACCGACGGCGTGGCTCACTACCAGATACCAAACCACAGAGGACACGTACACTGGCGGTGGCCCGACTCTGAAGCAGCTTCTCGAGACTCTTGGCGATCTTGATCTGCGCCTCCAACGTGGCCTTGAGGTGCCGGTTCTCGCGCTCCGACTGCAGCCGCTGCTCGAGCTGGTGGCTCGCCATCTCCTTCCACACGTTGCGCGCGCAGTCGGAGCTGGTGGAGAGCGACTGCTCCTGGTAGTTACCAGACTCCGTGATAGCCTGTGGGAAACGATGGGAAGGGTCTGGCACGGTCGCTTGCTTCGCACGCTGGGCGTCCTGCATTGCCCTGAGCTTCTGCTCCATCTCGATGACCTTGGTCCGCAAGTACGTCAGCTCCTTCTTCTCCTCGTCGCGCGCCCGGTTCGGGTTGTACGTCCTGGGCTTCGACGCCGCCTTCTTCTTGGAGCGTTTAGCCGGTTGGGCGACAGGTTGCGGCGAGGAGGCAATCTCGCGGCTCCCACTCGCGGCGCTGTGGCTCGAGTCGTCGTCGTCGACAGACGACGCGAACGACCCGTCCGTCGACAGAAAGTGCCCGGACAGGTCCTGCTGGTCGTACAGAGAGGCATCCGCGTCCAGACCCGGCAGCTCGACCGCCACGAGTGACGCCGTAAGCAGTTTGTCGTCGTCATGGGGGGCGACGTCACGCTCGAAGGGCGCCTCCGAGAGGTCGGCGGCGCCTCCAAACTCCTCGACTAGCGCCAGGGCGGCGTCGAACGCCTCGGGGTCCTCCACTAGCGCGATCGGCATCTCTCGGGATCTTGAACGGTCGATGTCTCGTGGAATGGGACTCATCGGGAGCCGAGAGACTGCCACGGGAGGTAAAGTTGATGGCGTGATGCGCACCCGCCGTGATTTTACCGTTGCAATTGCGACACGTCCATGTCAATTGACTTAGTTTCACTATGCAGTGTGGGCAGCTCCGAAAGTATTTTTTTACGTCTAGGGTTGCAATTTAACCGCTGCGGCAGCGCCATCATAAGCAGCGCAAAACGCAATGGACGACGCCAACGACCGCTGGCCGGAGCTGCTGGCGACCGGAAGCGACGGCGACGCCGCGGACGAGCTGTTTGCTGCCTTGTGCCCAATCTTCCAGACCGACGGGGTTAAGTCGGAAGCAAACGGCGCGCGTGGCGTTGAGGGGTGTCGCGCTGGCACGACGAGTCGCGATGCGTACGCCTCAATTACAGTGGTGGCGAATCCGAACTCGATGCAGCGAGGTAACCTGGCGATTGCCCGCGCCGACGAACGTTTGCGCGCGGGGAGCACGGAGAAGCTCGAGCGCCAACGAGAGCTTAGTGCGAAGCGGAAGCGGGCGCACCGGGAGCGCGTCAAGCTCGAGATGGAGGAGCTGAACGCGCAGGTGGCGGCGCTGGAGCGAGAGCTGCGTGCCTTGGAGGGCTCGCGGGTGTCAAGTGGTCCAGATAGCAGCCAGCGGAAGCGTTCGGAGGTGTGGAGAGAGCTCGCGACACGCCACCAAGAGCGCCGACGTGCTGCGGAGAGACTCAACGAGCAGCTCAAGCGCAAGATTGCGCGCAACGGAGCGCTGCTTGGGGACCTCGCGAGAGTTCCCACTGCGCACTGCTGGGAACACAATCAGTCGCTTGCCACGCAGTGTTGTTCCCCCCGCGGTGACTTCTTTGACAGCTCGCTCTTGATCGGATTCGCGCAGGAGCTGGACGCGATCTACGCCCGCACGGATGAGGTGATGCTACGGCGGGGCCGCTTCCCAAGCGAGCCAGAAGATCTGTGGAGCCACTCCGTCACGCGTCATTGTGATCGAGCGACTCAAAGCGAACTGTTTGAGATCGTGGACTCCTTTGTGCTTCCGTTCGCATACTCCAAGGCGAGCCCCGCACTGTGGCTGTCGATGGCCCAGATCTACGCGACGGATCCGGGGCTGCTGGAAACTGAAGCGATCGAACATCCAGCCCGTACGATTGCAGTACATTACCGCATCTATGGTAATCCGCGGGATGCCTCGTGCATGAGCTGCTCCTTCGTGTTCCGCCAGTACATCGAGAGAGACCGCACTGTTCTCGTCTGGCGAGCGCTGTCCGAAGGCCAAGAGGGTTCCATGGCCGGCGTTGCGACTGATGAGACGGGGTGGAGCGTCCTGCACTCAATGCCGAGTGGATGCTGCTTCAGTATGGACGGCGAAGGTGGCACAGTTATGAACACCTTCGTGCGGATGACCCCGCTGGTATCCGACGTTGCCAAGGGGCGAGGGAGAGCGCTCGACCTCGAGTCGTTCGTCTCCAAGGTCATCAGCTCGGTCAGCGAAGACGGCGACGCCATCTCGCGCCTAATGGACGGCCTGCTCTTGACTGAGGTGTAGCCAACTTGGACAAGCAGCATCGAGTTTCCGACCACAACGCAGTACAACCATATAACGAGGCAAGGAAGGAGCTGCGGGTTCTTGTGCAACGTTGGCGAAAAGCTCCACTGGGCATCTCAGAACTTCCGACTCAAGCGTGTGATGCAACAGCTTCTTAATCCATTTTCAGCCAATCATACGGTTCCATTTCTCTGTATTTCCCTATTTTACCCTATCGAATACTGATACCGTCTCCTCACCATCTTCACGAGGCGTGAAGAGAGATGCCAGCCGACAGCCCGAACTGTCGCCTCTCGAGGCTCCCAGGACAAAGAGAACGCGCGCCTTGAGCATGGAGCTCTCGCACGAAGACGTCGACGCGCTGCTGGTGGCTCTGGCGGACCCCGTCGGGCCGTCAGAGGCGCGTCTTCCGCGTCAAAACACCTCGGAATCGGCAAACGTCTCATCCACCAGCAGCTCCGCCGACGCCAACACGGCGACGAAGCAGGCAGAGAAGAAAAAGAAGTCCAACCGGCGGTACAGCTCGACACCGACACGCGACCGGGAGACGGCGGAGCTACGAGCGCTCCGAGCGGCTGAGAAGGAGCTACAGAGTCGCCTGAACGCTCTTCGCACCTCAATCGCGTCTCCCGGGAGAGTCCGCGGACGGCAGGCGATGCTGCGGTACGTCGCTCGCCGGCAGCTCGCTCTTCGACGCGACGCTGAGCGTAAGAACCGCAGTTTGCGCAAAGAGATGGCAGTGCAGCACCGCTTGTCACGCGAGCTGATCGCGCGCATGTCGGCGCAGTTCACGGCGAACCTGCACCACCCGCACTACCTGCTCAGCGACGGGGACCAGCTCGTGCTGGAGCAACTTGCGCGAGGGATCGACCGCATCTACGACATGATGCCGGCCGCGTTCCCCGAGGACGACGTCGCCAAGCGTGTCGAATGCGCGCGGTCGGTGGATCGCTTTCTTGAATCAATGGGCGCGGAGGTCGCGGATGGCGCTACTGTCCAGCTGCCGGGGTCGGAGATCCGCGACGACCGCGAGCTCCCGTTCGACTTTTACAGTGTGATCGACGCGACCTGGCGGGCCATGACAGCGTGGCACGCGGGCGCCAACAGCGCGGGGAATGGCTGGATCACCAGTCGCAGCTTCCCGGGCGTGGAGCGGCCGGAGCACACGTTCGCGGTCCGAGTGCGGCTTCAGAGCGAGGTGCAGTCGCGGCTGCCAGTGTATTTCAGCGAGAAGGTCGTCGTCCGGAGGTATATCGAGCCGGGGAGGTTTGTGGTTGTCTGGCTGGGCTCATACGACGGCGAAGTCGAGTTGCTGGGCTCTCGGACTGTTGAGCTCGGCTGGATCGTGGTGGAGCAGCAGGCTGAGCGTGTCGATGCGTCATTAACTGCGCATCTCGCCACCCCATCGGTGGGCGAGGACGCATCACGCCGTGGACACGTGAGGATCCGACTGTACGGCCGAGTGATCCCGACGACAAACAACATCACCGCGCAGAGTTGTGCGCAAATACTCGCGACCACCTCGACCAAGTCGTGTCAGGAGGACTTTAGCTTCATCTATCGGCACATGGGGCGGCTCCTGTCGGCGTCTTCGAAGTCTGCTTCGGATCCCAGCGATGGCCAGCTATGATACGGTTGTCGAGCCAGCATTGCGTTCTCTATTTGTATTCTACTTGATTAAATAATAAAGGATTGATGTAATAGGAGACCGCTGTGTTCTTCTCGCCACTACTCCTGTCCCCGTGAAGCGCGCAGCAGCAACGTCTCCATCTCGCGGTAGATGAAGCCCACGTCTTCCTCGTACGACTTGATCACAACGTCTGCGAGCCTGCTCCACTCCGTGGGTGAGCACGTGCCCACGCCGGTTGGCACCATACGCACGTGCGACCGCATCAAAGCCTGTTCACGCACGACGTCGGCTGAGTCGCTAGGAGGCGGCGCGCGCTCGACGACGACCCAGCCGGTTTCGTCGCTCCCGTGGCCGAACAGCTCGCGCTCGCCCTCGGACGTCCCCCGCCACACTATCACGAGCCGGTCCGGAGAGTCCATGTACCGGCGAACAGCAAGCTTCTCGTTTAAAAACACCGTAGAGCGATCCGGACCGGCGCAGGCCAGGCGGAACTTGAGCGCGAACGTGTGCTCCGGGCGGTCGATCCCTGCGTACTGGTGACTGGAACTCCACGAGCTACTGATACTACTGGTGCCCCCGACGTGCCACATGCGCCACGACTCCCAAACCGCGTCCACCACGAGCTGGAAGCCGAACGGAAGCACCCGTTCGTCTCGAAGCTCAACCGCGGGCGCCGAGCTGGCGCGAGCATTAGCGCCATCGCCGCTAAACTGCACAAACTGGGCGTCCCAGACCTTGTCGCGAGGGCTTCCGAGGTGTGCCTTGCCTAGACGGGCAGCTGCTTCGCCGCGGCGTTCGGAGAACACGACGTCCACGAGCGCATAGGCGGGGTCCAGACCAGCGACCAGCACATCCAGAGCGGCGCGGTCGTCGTCGTCGAGCGCGTGAGCCAGATCTTCCGGATCCCTTGCTTCCTGGCCGAACCTGTCGCGCCACGACTGCGCCATCGCTGCTTGGACGGCAATTTGCTGTCTCAAGCGCGCGTTTTCCTGCTCGGCACGTCGGCGGTCGGCCAAGCGGCGGCATGCGAGGTGGCGCCACACGAGCTGGCGGCCCTCCAGCGGCCTCGGGAACAGAACCGACGCGCGCAGAGCGTTTAGACGGTCCGAGAGCTCGCTCGCGCGCTGTCGCAAAGCCAGCAGCTCCGCCCGCTCGCGCTCCCGGGTGTTCGACTGCTTTTTCCGCTTCTTTTGGCTGGCAGGTGCCGTGTCCCTCCTTGGTGGGGCTTCACACGACGACGACAACGACTCGCCGCTGCTGCTCGCGGTGTCGGAACCTCCTAGAGCTGACGGCGCATCATACGGCAGGTGCAGCGGCAGGAGGGACGCGGTGGAGTCGTCGGCGCCCAGCGACGCGAGCAGCGCGTCCGCCTCCTCGAGCGACAGCATGCTATCTGTCCGCCCTTGTCTGTTTGAGACACTATTGGTGCTGCTCGCCAATTTGCCCCATGATTGGCTGTAAATACTTGATTCGACCAATGGTGCATTTTGAGTTATTATTATTTTTATATAAGTCCTCTGGATCCTTTTATCCAGAGCAACTCATTTTTCCCATTCAATCGATCAACCATGTCTCAAGACGCGAACCGGTACACAAGGCCTCAGGCTGCATGATCCTGGCCGCTTATGAGCCCCGCCAGCAATTCGATTAGAGTTCTTCGAGATGATTGTACTACGACACAAGCAGTGCACGCAGCGAGCAACTGCAACTGACTGCGACATCAACCAAACGGCCTTGACACACTAATAACGCCAACACATCCCACCGGTATCGAACGCTGTTCGACACCGGTGTAGTGTTCGACGAACACAACAGCCTGAATGAATTTACGGTGCGCCACTGTCCGAGATCGAGTCGACGGGTGACAGGTGGGGCGCAAGCAGGTCCTTCAGGATCAGGTCGGCCATCAGGTGCGTGATGTCCTGGTTGTCCTGGTCGACGGTGTTCACCAGCAGCGACGTGAACAGGTCCGTGTCCGACACGCCGCTGCTGCTGATGGCGGCACCACTTGCACCGCTGGCGTTGGAGCAGATCGGCTCAAAGCGCGTGCACGTCTCCATCGTTGTGGCGCCGTCGCCGGCGACGCTGCTGCCAGTCTTGGGGCGTAGCACTGTCCAGCCTGTCTCGTCCGAGTACAGGCCCGAGACGTCGCCGCGGCCCTCGGACAGCGCGCGCCACACGAGGACGGTCCGGTCGCTCTCCGTGTACCGCCTTAGCACCAGGTACACGACGAGCGGCGCGGTGACGTTCTTGCTGCGCACCTGGCAGTCGACGCTGCACTTGACGGCGATAGTGTTGTCCGGGTCCGAGACGCGGGAGTAGATCTCCTGGGGGTTGCGACAGTGGACTCGGACGATCGACTGCCACAGTACGGACCGCGTCTGCACGAAGCTGAAGGGCAGCACCCGCGAGTCTACGAGCTCAAACAGCATGCCCCCGCGCTCGGTGTCCCACTTGCGCGTCACCTTCTGGCTGCTCGTCTGGTCCGAGAGCCTCGCAATGCCCGACGAGCGCAGCATCTCGTCCGTCTGCGCGTACGCGGCGTCCAGCTCTCCCAGGAAGGCGTCAAAGAGCGACGAGTCGGCGGGTTCCAGCCCACCAGACGTCGGGTTCTCCGAGTGCAACCATGGCTTTTCACCACCGGCACGATCCACGCAGCCAGACCGCTTCTCTAGCACGTTGAACAGGCTGCGAAGCTGCGTCTGACGATGCAGGACCTGCGCCCGTAGCTTCCTGTTCTGTGCGACTGCGGCTGAGCGCGCCTCTTCCTGGCGGGAGGCGATGCTCTTCCAGATGCGCAGCCGCGTGGCGCGGTCGTTCACGCGGTCGCCGTGCGTGGCCTGGAGCTCCTGTAGATGCGCCGACAGCTCCACCATCTGCTTCCGCAGCTCGTGCAGCTGGTGCTTGACGCGCTCGCGGTGCGCGCGGCGGCGCTTGACCGCCAGCGCCTTCTCCCTTACCAACTTCTTCTCCTCGGTCGTCGTCATTGGGTGCGAAGCAGCGCTTGAGACGCCAGGAGAGAAGCTGGTGCTAAACTCGACGTCTTCCTGGAACAGCAGCGACGACAAACCGCCGCCGGCGCCGATCGGGAACTCGTCCGGCTCAGTGTCCACTAAGCCGTGGCAGTTAAGCTGGCTGCTTCCGTCAAACGGGAAGAGAGAGAGCGAGGCCAAGTCGGCGTCGCCATCGCCGCTCACCGGGGACACGGACGGAGGCTGGTCAGCGACTAAAGATGCGGGAGATGCGGACGGCAAAGAGTCGAGCAGGTCGAGGTCGCAGTGCTCCTCCGTTCGCTGTCGGCCTTCGGGCGCTTGGTCACCAAGTTGGCGTGGCCCGGACATGGTGCGTTCGGGTTCTTTTTCGGCGATTGGAGCTTTTCGTCGGCAGGAACTCCCACCTGCGCTGTGGACCTTTTTATAATACTGTAGAGCTTGTAAAAATGGACAAGACCGGTGCACCAAGCAGGCTCGGCTATGCATCCGTGTCAGAAAGCAACTGGCCTACACGAATTTCGATAGAATTCGCATGATAATTAGAGTGTGTTTTGAGACAAATTGTTAAACTACATTTACAAACAATCAAATTTACTAAAATGAGTATGTAATTGTAACATATCAATAGATATTTAAAATATTTATAATTATTGGGCACATTTGACATCACACAAGCACGATTAATTAGCATGAAAAATATATTTTATTGCTTCCTTTTTGTATTATAAATTATGTTTATTGATTTGGATTGTTTACGTTAATTATAGTTGTCGTTTACGTTTGCATTTATACAAAAATATACTTGTGTCCACAGCTTATTTTTACGAATCTGCGACATTTCATGTTTATCGAATCACGCATTCATTCCATGACCGTCATCTTGACACGACTGTATCAAGTTGACAGTCAAGCGATCACTCCACCTTTTCCGATCACCCGGCGCACGGCGATTGGCTTGACAATGCCGCTGTCACGACCGCCTGACAGTGAGTCAGACGCCGCAACGAGCGATCCAGCTCCACCTGCTTGAGCAGTGCACGGCAATCACTCAAGGTCTCTCTCTCTCTCTCCATTTATCTGTTGCCGCGGCGGCGGCGGCGAAGCTTCATCGTGGTTCCGGCGCTGGTGCGCCTTCGTTACCAGCGGACTTTGCTTTGTCACGGTACGTACGCTCCGGAGAGCTCGTGCGGACGACACGAATGAAGTCAACTAATGCGGTGTACAATCTGCGAAGAGCAGTCGGGTGGTCGAAAGCACCGTAGCGATGCCTCATTAACTGGTGTGCTTGCGATAGCTCTTTTAGAAGTCACACTGCTCAAGGAAGCGCCGTTAAAGAAGGAATCGCAAGACAACGTGGTAAGCAAGGTGAGTGCCGACCGAAGTTTGTCAATGGGACTCGATGCGAGTTGTAGGCATCTTGTAGCTATCCATCAACCTCTCAGATACGGTGCATATACTGTACATGGTAGTGCATTATCCCGAGCGACCTTCGACCCTGCGCATCACAGCATTGATGTCGTTCTCAACTTCAGTCAGCGAGAGCAGGTTGAACTTGTTCAGGAGCTCGCTCTTGCCGGCGTCGTCGTGCGTCGTTGGCGTCCACGTCATTGGCTCCAGGCGGCGAACTCTCCGGACGAAGCTGCAATTTGCCTCGTGTTGCGACCGAGACACGGCGCAGAAGCTCGACTCGGCCTCCACGATCCCCGCCAGGCATCCGTCGCCAACCTTTAGAGACCTCCACACATACACGGCACGGCCCGGAGCGACCACATACTTTCGCATGACCATGAACAAGTCGACGCATCCGTTGTCCTGCGTCGTGGCTGGCAGCAAAATGCGCACTTTCACCGCCAACGTGTCCCCGCTCTGCTGCTCTCCAACGTCGAAAAGCGCACCGCCACGCATCAGGATGGCGACCACTACGGCGCTCAGCATTCGTTCCTGCACCGACTCAAACGTGGAGCGAATCAGCTCAACGGCCACCACCTCGGTATCGTTACGCGTTGCTTCTCGTAGAGTTTCATGGCCGCCTTGATGCCTGGCGCGGCGGAAGGACTCTTCGGCCGAATGCTCGAGCCACGATTCTTCGATCATGGGGCCACTCCGCCGGTAGACGTCGTCTAGATCGTTGAGTAGAGCGATGAACACGCCAGGGTCCGCGTCCGTGAACGCGATGCTGCAGCCATTGGCGGGCCCCACGCTCTGCGGAACGGAGACAGCCTGACCCATTTGAGCTGCAAGGCGAAGCTGCATCTGCCAGAGCGCGCACAGTCGAGCGTTCTCCTGCTCCGAGTGCTTCCGCTGTCGCTGACGCAACAGCGCCAGCGCGCGCCAGTATGACTGCTCGTCTAGCCGCGGGTCTCGCACTAGGTGCTGCTGCTGCTGCTGGCGTTGCACTCGCAAGCGCTCCGCCCGTGCTCGCTGTAGTCGCTCGAGCTCGCCTTCCAGCTCGTGGCGGTACGCTTGCAGGAACATCATATCTCGCTTCGCGCGGTCGCGGTGTCGGCTGCGGCGCAGGTTCGCCTTCATGTCCATCGCCGGCGGTCGCTCCCTGCGCGTCAACGGCAGCGAGTCGCCCACGGCATTCCTTGAGACGGGTGGAGAGCGCGGCGCAACTGATGGCTCTGGTACCGACGGAGGTTGCGCAGGCCCAAACGCCGCTGGCGATGGAGCCACCGCGCTCCACGCGGGCAGCGCGGCCGGCCGATCAAAAAGCAGCGTCTGCACTGGCGGGAGCTGCGTCTTCCTGGTGTCCATGGTCGGCAAGCCGCTCGTGGAGGTGGCGCCAACGAAAGTGGCATTGCGCGCGGCGCGCTCCGGTACCGTATGTATGCCGCAAACTTCGGATAACACTTTGGTGCGTAATCCAAATGCATGGCTATTATTCTCCGATGAGATGAGATAAAGCTCCATGTTGTTTCATTTAATTATGTTTTTTCGTCCAATAAAATTATGTTGGTCCAAATTATCGCTATTACGATAGTGTACGGTACCGGCAGTTGCCATTTTACTAAAATCTGCCTTCAACATTGCTCCAAAACTGCCACCACCAGCTCCGTTTTGCCTCCCCTCACGGTTTGGTGGTCGCGCGCAGCAGCATGGACTCCATTTCCCGGAGCGCAAAGTTGGCGTCGTCCTCGTACGACTTGATCACGAGGTTGGTGAACGCGCGGCTGTCTCGGGCGGTAGCTTTCGCGCCCACTCTCGTCGGTATCAGCCGCACGCACGACCGGATCACCGCGTACTCTGGTCCGCTACTCGATCCGACGTTAGGGCCTCTGAGACCAGCGCGTTCGACGATGACCCACTCCGTCTCGTCCGTCGACAGACCGGCGAACTCCTGCTCGCCCTCGGATGTGCACCGCCAGACGAGCACGAGCCGGTCGCGCTCGAGATACCGGCGGACTGTCACCTTCTCGTGCAGGTACGTCGGCGACTGGTTGGGCTTGATGCTGCGCAGCCGGAACTTGAGTGCGAGGGTATGCTCCGGCCGGTCGACTCCGTGATAGCGGCGGCTCGAGCTCCAGGCGCCAGTGTCCAAGTTGGAGCTCCCGAGGTGCCACACGACCCAGGAGCGCCACACGGCGTCGATCACGAGCCGGAAGTCGAACGGGATCACGCGCGCGTCCCGCAGCTCCACCCACGCCAGCTCCGCGCCAGTCGACGGGGAACTTGTGGGGCTGCCGCTGACACTCTCGAGTAGCTGCGTCTTGCGGATGCTGTAGTAGGTGGAGCCGACGGAGCCCACGGCGTCCGCGGCGGATGAGCGCTCTCGCTCGGGCAACATCGTGTCGATGAGTCCGTAGGCAAGGTCCAGCTCCGATACGAGCTGCTCCAGCACCATGCGATCGCGGTCCTCCAGCATGTACGGAGGCCGCCGCGCTTTGCTGTCGGTACTGCTGTTGGTCCGCTCGCCGTCGACGCTGTTGGCCGCCTTGACTTGAAGCTCGCGAGCGAACCGTAAGTGTTGCGAGAGCTCCACCCGCAACCGCGAGTTCTCTCGCTCCGCATGCCGCCGGTCCGACAGACGTCGCCGCGCGATGTGCCGCCAAATGGACTGCCGCGCACTCAGCTGCCGGCCGGACGCGATGGACGAGCGCAGCGCCTCCAACTGCGTGGCGAGCTGCTTTGAGTGCGTGCGAAGGAAGAGCAGCTCGCGCCGCTCCCGCTCCCGCTTAGACACCGTGATCGCCGTGCTCGACGCCTTGACACCGTCCTTGGAGACCGCGTCGGACGCGGAGGACGGCTCGGAGCTCGCAGACAGCGGGTCGCTCGGCGGGTCCGGCAGCAGCGGCAGCAAGCTCGGGGTCGAGCCACTCTCCAGCGCCGCCAGCAGCGCGTCCGCCTCGTCGAGCGCGAGCTGGCCGCCCACCGCGTTCTCCATGTCGCTCGTTTGGTGCGCTTTGTTAGGTGTCGGGGGGAGACGAAGGCGCCGTCATCGACGTTGACGATGGCGACGAAGGCCGGAGGTGATGAGCAGGAGGGTGCAATGGCGAGACTGTACAGTACTGTATAGTTGTACCATCTCTATTTTTACAAATTATGGTATATAATACAATATTTATTTTAGTAAAATATCATATATAATAAATGCTACAATTGCAAACTACTTCATATATTTGTAAATCCTTACCTAAATCGGAAATGTGGTGCTTTTATTTATTTTTTTACATTTCTTACTTGACGCTAAACAGTCAAACAACTGTTGTCGCAAAAACAATATTTATAAATTTGCATAAATATACTCGAATTTCCATCTATTATAAACTTGTTTTTTTATTTTTTTCGCAGTCTCGGACCGGAAGTGCACGCCTGGGGCATTTGTGATGGCGACCCTGGAGCCTTTGACGCTCGACGAGGCGGACGCGCTGCTCGCGGCGCTCGGCGTTGGCGCCGACACGATCCTCCCTCCCATCACGCCGCCGTCTCCGCCTCGCATTCCTCCTGGTCGTCTGGGCAGCTCTGCTTCTTTCCAATTGCGCCAGTCGCAGCAACCTTTTGCTTCAACCGATCACCCCCCATTCCCAAGCCAGAACTCGTTCGAACTCACTATTCGTCAGTGACACGATCCAGACCGAGCGCACAAATGGGAAGAAGGCAGCAAGCAAGAAGAGCGCCACTCCGACGCGCGACCGCGAGCGCCGGGAGCTGCTTGAGCTGCGGGCGCAGGTCCGAGAGCTCTCCGACCGCCTTCAGGTGCTGTCGACGACTTGTAACAGCAGCAGTCGTCCGAGGTTGACCGGAAGAGCGGCAATCTCGCGGTACATCGCTCGTGCGGGTCGCGCACGCCGTCTGCAGGCCGAGAGTGAGAACCGGACGCTGCGCCTGGCCCTTGAGCGCCATTCGCACATCGTTAGCGAGTTCCAGTCGCGGATTCAGACTTTCCAGCGGACCAGACGACCGGCACAGCAGCGTGACAAGCCACCAACGCAGCGTCAATCCGCACTGGATGTGATGGACAGAGCGACGCTGGAGCAAATGGTCGCGCAGCTGGACGAGGCGTTCGCCGAGGTGAACGGTGTGCTGCCCCCTCGCGGGTTTTCACCGCTTCAATCGCCGTCGACATTCGTGGGCCTGGCCGATCGGAGGTGCTACACCCTCACACGCCACGACCTCATCGGTGGTTTGGGCGGTCAGGCCGCTCCGCTGTCGGCAACCTCGCCGCTGATCGTGCTCGAGGACGAGCGCGTGCTTCCGTTCGACTTCGAGCTCGTGGTTGACGCTGTGTGGCGCGCCTGGGTCAGGTGGCACATCGAGGGCACGTGCCGTCTTGGCGGCTCCTGGAGCGATCCAAGCTTGCACACAGACGTTGACCGGCCGGAACGCACGTTCGCAGTCAAGGCGTGGCTTCGCTCGTCTCTTTCTACGCTCCAACACGAGCCAACGTTCATCAAGGTGAAAATCGCAGTGCGCAAGTACACAGCGAGCCACCCGGACCGACTAGTGCTGGTGTGGCGAGGAGTGACGGAGGGCGAGCGAGAGTTTGACGGGTTGTACACAGAGGAAACGACGTGGGTCACGGTCGAGCGAGGCACCGAGTGTCAAGAGGCTAGCGACCAGTATGCGGTCATGCGGTCGTACGTGCGTATGGCCCCGAGGTGCTGCGGTGGCGCTTTCTCCGTGCAAGACGTCCAGGAGTTCTCTAAGATCGTTATCCAGTCGTACAAGGACGACGTGAGCATGATCTACCAAGAGATGGAGTCGCTCCTTCTCTTGCGTAGTGGGTCTGAGAGTTGAAGATAGACTGCGCCTATTATACTGCTTACAACAATGGCATATTTGATCTTTCACATACCGACCTAACTGATTCGATCGATTACATGCTTTGTACCTGACTTATGTCGCCCGCCCCACTCAGCATGAGTCTCTCCATGAATCGCGAGATCTGTTCGCCGTCTTCGTCGGCTGAGCTCGCGATGAGCTTGGCGAAGAGGTCTTCGTCAGGAGGAGACGCCAAGATCTTTCCCGTGCAGGTTGCTGCCGTGCCAATTGCTCCACTGCTGCTGGAGTCCATGGAATGCATGCGGATCGTCTGGAACCGCACTACTGTTTGGTTGATTGTAGCGTCGGTGCCAAACGGACTGTCGTGCGTCATTGCGGCCTCGCGCGCAACGCTCCACCCCGTTTCGTCGGAGCTGAGACCCTCGACGGCGCCCATTCCCTCCGAGAACGCGCGCCACACGAGAACCTCGCGCGTGCACTCCACGTATCGACGGAGAACTAAAATGATCACAAGCGGGACGCCACTTGCGACCTCGTAGTCTCCGTCCCGCGGTCGGCACTGAAGCACAAACTTGACGGCTATCGTGTTGGTTGGGTCGCGTACGGACGCATAGGCCTCCCGGTCAGCTCGCGCGTGAACACGGACGACGGCATCCCACATAATGGCGCGGATGCTCTCAAAGCGGAAGGGGACCACCAACGAGTCGACGATCTCGACGTAGCCCTCATCATCGTCTTCGTTCTCCTTGCGGGTGATGCGCTGGTGCCGCGTCTCGTCGGGCTGACTCGAGAGCCCAGACTCGCGCAGCACCTCGTCCGTCTGAGCATACGCAGCGTCAAGTTCGTCCAGGTACGTCTCGAACAGCGACGCGTCCGCCAGCTCGATGCGGCTCAGGCTTGGTTGTGGGGCTGGCGAGGTAACTCCACCCCCGCCAGGCCCGAGAACTAGACCACTTTCGTTGCAACCAGTGTCGATCAGTCGCTCGCCCGTATTGCTGTGCATGTCACTGTTACTTGTGGAGACTGCGTGCCGGCTGAGCGAGCTGGCAATGCCGCGGATGAACGCCTGGCGGGTCGCAACCTGCGTCTTGAGGCGCCGGCGCAGCCGCTCGGCCGCCAGTCGCCCCTCTCGCTGCCGGAACGCGAGCTCTCGCCATACGCTGTCAGTGCTGCTACTAGACGCTCTAGATATCGCGAGTGCGGTCGTGCAGGACGGAATGGTGCCGCTGACTTCTGCCGCCTTGTGGTTCGTCAGCGCCTCGAGCTGCTCCGACAGCGCGGCCGCTTGCTGGCGCAGCGCGTGCAGTTCGGCGCCCGAGCGCTCGCGGTACGCTCGGCGTCGCTTCGCTGCGAGCGCCCGTTGCCGCGCAAGCTTCGAGGCGTCGCCAGCGCCAGCGCGCCCGCCGCTGCCGCTGTCGTTGCTGCTGTTGCTGACATTGGAGGCGGTGCTGTTGCTGATGGTGGCGTCGTTCGGCGCCGGAGACACGTCGCTGGGCGCCGCCGCTGAGTCGTGCAAGAACTCGGACACGTACAGGAGGAAGGCGGTGTCGGGCTCGGCGTCCGCGCCCTGCGCGTCGCCGTCAGGCGGCGAAGAAGACGAGCGAGACCCGAAGCCCGGCGCCATGATGCAAGGATGAGAAATGCGAGATGGGAATGAGTGACGACAACGACCTTCTGATAGGGTTGTCCACTGTAGGTGCTCTTATGCGGAATTACAGTACATGAATAAAATCGTTCCAATGACATTTGACTGTAGTAAAATGTCAAATTGATACGCCTCAACGTCTCTTGAAGGTGCGGGTGAGCGAGCTCCCGACGGTGTAAATGGAGCCAAAAAATGCACGCGCTTTTGCACCTGCTTGTTATTATAGGCTCACTGGGCCGCCATCGTGGCGCTAGTGTCGCTGGATGCTGCTGCGACGCGCTTCGCGGATGAGCAGGGTCTCCATCTCGCGCCGGATGAAGTTGACGTCTTGCCGGTACAGCTCCGCCACGAGGTGCGCGAGCGTCGTGGCAGCATCATCGCTGGATGCAATGGGCAATTCGTTGCTACTGAATGGTCGGTCGTGCGCGCTACTGCGGCTGCGTGTCCGCGGGACCATACGCACGTACGACCGCATCGTAGAGTGTCCGTCGCAACGACACTGCGGGCAGTCCGCCCCGTTTTCACTGCTATCGCCGCCGAGCAAGCAGCACCGCTCTCGCTGCTCGCAACGGCTGCGCTCCACGACGATCCACCCCGTCTCGTCGGTCAGCATCCCGTGCACTCCAACGCGATCGCCCTCGGATGTGCCGCGCCAAACGAGCACCAACCGATCCGACTCGACGTACCGCCTCACGACCAGCGTCTCGTCGAGATACTCGTCACCGTGTGCACTGGAGCAGGGCGAACACTTGATGCGGAACTTGACGGCGAACGTGTCCTCTGGCCGGTCGACGCGCGAGTGGGCGCAGTGAGCACTGCTCACGCCGATGCTGCTGCTAGCGCCGCCGACATGCCACTGGACCCACGACTTCCACGCAGCGTCGACGACTTGCTCCAGCCCGAACGGGATGATACAGTCGTCTCGCAGCTCGACCGGTTCGTGGTGTTCTTCGTGTCCGCTGTCTTGATCCGCTGTGAGCCAGCTGTTGGCGTCAACTGCGGAGGGCAGCAACCGCGAGACGTCGCACGCCGAGAGCTTGTCCGACGGCAGCACAACGCCAACCAGCGCGTACGCGTCGTCCAATTGGCTTGCGAGGCGGTCGAGCACGTTGCGTTCGCGCTCCTCCAGAATGTTTCTTTCGACTTGAACGCCTCCCGTATCGCTAGCGGTAGCGACAGCGTCTTCACGGCTCCCATCGAGGTCGGACAGCTCCATCCACCGTGACTGCATCGTGCGAACGAAATCCCGATGGAAATGTAAGTCGCGCACTAGCCGCGCTGTCTCGCTCTCAGCCTGGCGTCGGAGCGCGAGCTGCCGCCGTGCCACATGCCGCCACATGCGCTGGCGCTTTGTGATGTTCCCGCTGCCGCCACGACCGATGATGGCGGCGCGCAGTTCCTCCAGCCGCGCGCTCAGCTCCACTGCCTCAAAGCGAAGCGCTCGCAGCTCTTTCGCCTCGCGGTCGCGCGTCGATGTCGTGTGGCTCCGCTTCTTCTTTGGCTTCACCGCGCCGCTAACGCCAGTTGTTCTGGCGGGGAGGCTCGTCGCTCTTGTGACGCCCACGGGCTCCAAAGACACGGGTGAAAGGTCGCTGGCGACGTTCAGGACGTGCAGAAGCGCGCGCTCTTCCTCCACCGAGAGCGGCGCGCCTGCAGACAGCGCGTCAGCCGCATTCGACGCCGAGAACCGGCCGGACATTCCCGTCCGCCGCGATTTGCGCTCTTCGCGCAAGGAACAAGCTCTGACATCTGCGAAAGCGTTCGATTGGTTAAAACTACATTGCCTGTCAAATATGAGATAATTTGATTGGCCAAATCTGATCAAGATGAAGATGAGTGATTGTCTCGTGAAATGCACTCTTGGTCTGGTCTTGGTGCTTCTTTTCACTTCACAATCGCAACTGGCACCGTTTGGTCGGCGAGAAAATGAGCGACGTGACGGGTCTCCCCGCGGAGCTGGAGCGCTTGCTGGACGACTGGTTCCGCTCCGGAGCAGACAGCGAGTGGGCGGAGCTCCTGCCGTCACTCCCCGGCGTCTGGACGGCGCCGGGTGGGCTGGAAACCGCCAGGGGCGCGGAGCAAGCAGGAGAACTTCTTACCGGAGATCGTGATCTCAATCGGACGCTTTATCAACGCGAGACGGACCCGTTGGCGAGTACACCGATGGTATCGAGTACACTGGACAAGGACGAAGCAGACTCAAGTCTGCCGAGCACTAGTGGGGACGACGTGAGCGACGAGAAAAGTGAGCGTCGAGCCACTGAAGTCGTCGCTCGCTCCCCAAGGAAGGTGCCGGGGAAACCTGCTCGCAATGCGAGTCGGGAGCGGATGAAGAACGAGCTGCGATACCTCCGGCAGCGCGCGCTGGAGCTGGAGACGCAGCTCGCGGGCTTGAAGTCCAGCTCCGTCGAAAAGCAGCGCGACGAGCAGGAAGGCGGACTCCGCAGCGTCTGGAAGCAAATCGCCGAGCGCCAGCTAGCGCGGCGACGGCAGATTGAGATCGAGAACGACCGGCTCAAGGGGATGCTGGCCGAGTATCTAGTGCTGGCGCGGCGTCTGGAGCAATTCCTGTACAAGCGGCCGCGACCAGAGCAGTTGCTGTGCGACGACGCTGACGCGAGTATTCTTCTCAAGAAGACGAGGATGACGGCGAGCATCGACGTTGACGACGAGGCCTTGCTGCTTCGCTTCGTTGGAGAGTTGGACGAGGCATTTACAGTCGTGGACAGTGTTTTCGGAACCAGCAACGCTCTGAACGAAGCATCCACCAACATCACACCGTTCCAGCCTATTCTCAAGACCAAAACTTCCAGCAATGGGAGGCAAGTCCCCTACCTGGAACTCAACGGCGCGTGCGTCATCCCGTTCCCATTCGAACGCGCCCACAAAGCGGCGTGGATCTCGGCGAAGCGGCGCTACCAGCGCGACGAGTACGTTACGTATGCGGTCGACCACCCAGACGACACGATCGCCGTGCGCTTCTCACTGCAGTACCAAGGCCGAGCCGTCGACAACATCGTTGTCATTCGCCGATATGAATCGAAGGACCGCACGGTGCTGATATGGCGCTCACTGTCCGAATGCGGCGATGAGTGCAAGCACGTCTTAACCGACGAGACGGGGTGGTGCGTGTTCCGGTCCTCACCGGCTGCAGGGGAGAACCCAAGCTCCACAACGGTAATGCGGTCATGCATCCACGTCGTTCCAATTCAGCGTGTCACCCATGAACCGTCCGAGCTCGCACCCAAGGAGATCTCGGCGCTGTCGGCCATGCTGGCCAACACGTATGTCAACGACGAGGCCGCGATCAGCTCAATGGTGGAGGATCTCTTGCTGGACGCGCCGCTAAGGTTTTGATGGGAAACTATTGAGAAGACGTGCGCAAACGCATGCAATGTACATGTTTGTGTTTGATCGGTGCATCTGAGTGGCACCACGACTGCCAACATGGACACCGACACGAGCCAGCCCCTTGCTAGAGGATGTGGCGGTGATTGATGAACTCCACATTATGTGTAGCATGTCGTCATACTTCGAAGTAACGAGTATTCCGGTACCGAGTTGAGACTGTGATCCTCAAGGCAGCAGCTCGCAGAAGTAAGCCGCCCACGCTTAGCCACGTGCCCTCGTCACCTGGGAGAGGTGTCGTTCTAGGCGGAGTGGCAGAGCATCCGCCTGTCGGTAGACAGCTCAAACTGAGACCAGAAATGTTTCGGGCGACGACAAACAGCGCGCCAACGTACTGATATAAACGTGATGCCGCTGGAGTTTCGGGAATTCCGACCAATCACCGCGCGTTTAACGCAGGATTATCGTGATGCCGCTACTGGCAGTGGCTGGGGCTCAGTTGCCAAGGCCAGGTCCGGAAGAGGCGGTGGATTAGGATAGTCTTGGAGGATTTGCGTGCTCCGGCACTCGCGAGTGAGCTACACGGTACAGTACAGTATTAAATACTGTAGCGGATGCAACCATCTGCAGGAACTTGTGGATGACTGCGGTTGCCCGCCGGCGTCGCGCACGGACCGCACGCTGGAATGATCACTCTTGTGTTGGGCCATCATCATGGTGATCTCGTCTGCGTCACGTGATCGAAAAGGTCCAGTCTCTTTATGCACACAACGCACGACAGGGGCTTGGCACAGTACAGTACTGTACCGTACAGTATCCGCCCCACCCCTGGACGCTAGGTGCACCACCCGGTACCATTTTTACGGCACGTGACACTGTAGCCCAAATTAATTAACCATGCTGATGTTGGCATCAATACTCTTGTCAGTGAAGCCCCTGCACAGGACTCATCCACGCAGGCTTCGCGAAGTTGATCACGCTTCACGCCTTAAGCCCTCATAATGCACTCAATAGATGAATAGAGACACGAAGAAGCATCTTGCCTCACAGCACCATTATGCCCCACACGCGAACAATGTAGTCATCGCGGCTCGTCAGCAACGGGGGAATGCGTACTGCACCGCCGCGATGCAACGCTAAACCCTTAAGCGTTGCATCAAGTTTGAAACTGTAGCAAATTTGTACTGTATGCACACGAAACCACGTTGAAAATGGCGCTAAAGTAAGAGACGAAGGACGAGCGATGCACGAGACCCACAAGGTCAGTCAACTCGAAATGGAAGCGCGACCACTTACCAGTAGACACTTGTATGAAACGGATCTATGCTAGCGAGACAAAGGGCTTCGACTCGCGTAAAAGTGCTTAGTATAGCCTGATAAAGTACACAGCTATATTAGAAGTGTAGCCGTCGAGACAGGAACGCGAATATCATGTACTTAAGTAATCATGGTCGTGGTTCGTTGACGTCGCCTTGTGCCAATGTTGTATGCGATGCCTACTAGAGTATGCTTGACGTAGCACTATCTGAGCCGTACTCTTCATATCCAATCCATTATAGGTTTCCTCTGTGGACTCAGCTCTAATGTAGCACACCCCAAAGCGTCTTAATCCGATGTCTAACAATTCGAACCGAGCATTCCGTCATACGGAGTACCATTGTACATGGTACTTGATAAACCTCTGCTCCAACTCGCATGTTCGTTGAGCGCACTGATCTCGACCATATCGCTCTTTTCCCGTGTATGATCTTTTTCTCAACACACCGCACATATTATGTTTCACTCACGTACTAGTGCCTACTGGCGATGAAAAGTGTCATTACCAAATGCACGCTTACCCCACTCGTTCAAACCCTGTAAGCAATCGACTCAATTCCCTGCACACGGCCAGATAAATACCGTAAATCTGTAAGCAGATATGCATGTTAGCACAACGCCGAGCATGTTTCGCTTACCAGTAACGTTATTATCACCATAACGTACAGCGCCGACTCACCCATTGCATTGACCACCTCACCGACGTGCTCCTGTTGGTTACCAAGCATATCTGCCCAATTACCTGTCCCAATTGCTCTGCCACTATGATGATCACACTAAACCACTCTACAGTATTGACTCTGCTTGATTCACCACCTCCATGTGAACAAAATCATGCCCGTATACCTCTTTCTGTTCACTGTGCGCTCCATTCCACTCCATTATTGGTTAGGCGCCACGGTTCTTCGGCCACTTTCCAAGCCGAAAGGCGAGCTGCCCTAATTCGACCTGAAGTTGAAGCCCGCCAGTAATGACACAGTGTACTGTAATAAATGCCTACAGTTGACGATATATGTATACTGTTTTATTGTAACTCAGATGAGGCAGAACGGTACAGTACAGGGGTGGTGCACCTAGCGACCAGGGGTGGGGCGGATCTCAAGCCTCGGCACGACAGGGCCAAAAAAGAGCGGACAGCCGCAGCATCGTACTGCACAGGGAGAGCCACTACGGTACACTCCACACTGAATTACCGGTGGACTGTACTTCGAAGTGCACTACAGATATGTACCGGTACTGTATGCTACTACACCACACACTACTGTACATTCCCACAGGAACCGACCAAGCCTCGGACATTCCCACAGGTGTACCGACCAAGCCTCGGCGGCGATCACGAGCGTGCTCACTGGTCTCGGTGGAACCTAGTTGACGTGGGACTCGAATTGCTTATGTGGTGAGAGCCCGACGCGCTCATTGTCAGTCACGTGATCGAGTAAAGGTCAGGCAGTACAGTACGGCAGTCAGCCCTGCCTTCGAGTGGACGCTACTGCTCCGCTCGGTCGCTGAAAGAACGGTACGGTACAGTGTACCGGGTAGCGTCTCTGCCTGCTGTTGTTGACTTTTCCACCCAGCCCCATTCTGAATCATCACCGCTGACATTCATCCCGTCCCAGTCCTAGTCAGTCTCAACGAAGCCTGTCACACAGCAAAGCAACAAGCACAATCCAACGCGAACGAAAGCATGAACGACGAGCAAGACTTCCGCCCGAGCCTGAGCGAGTTCGCGGCGTCCCTGCTCGAGCAGCTCGAGCCGCTTTCGCCGGCGTCGATCCAACTGTCGGCGCGGCCCCTACGCGTCACGGACTGGAGCGGCGTCAGCGCGCAGGCAGGGCCGCCCTCGGAGCTCCGGACGACGGAATCGACCGATACGGACAGGGAAGTCCCTAGGACCCCCGCGAGAAGACCCGGCGGCGACCCCAAGGCCAACCTGCGACGCAATCGGCACCGTGGGCGCGAGAGAAGAGACCTGCTGTACCTGCAGGCGTACAGCCAATTGCTGGAGAAGCGGCTCCAGGAACTCAAAAAGCGTCGAGAGGAGAACGCCGCGCTCTCCGTTGAGCAGCGCCAGGACCAGCGGCTGCAGCAGTCCCGCGTCGAGCTTTGGCGCGCGCTGGCGATGCGGCAGCGACACGAGCGCAGGCAGTCCGAGCAGGAGAACGCTCGGTTGCGCGCGCTCTGGCGGTCCCAGCTGCAGTTTGCGGCGCAGGTGCAGGCGCTCGCGGCGGTTCCTCGAGCTCTCGGACCAGCGAACGGCCACGAAGCGCGCGTCACGTTCTGCGACTTCGACGCTGACGTGTTGGCCGCGCTTGTACGTGACCTGGACATTGTGTACGAACAGAGCGGGCGGGCGCTTCAAGACGTGGGACTGGCGGATGTACCTGACGCGTGCTTCAAGACCGTCCGGCCCCGCGACAGAGACGGCACCGGCAACATTGACCTGCTCGACGTCCTGCGCGTCCAGTCCAGCTACCGCACTCTGCGAGAGCTGACGTGGGACTCCATTATCTCCAAGCTCATCGCTCGCGGAGGCGTCCGCGTCAAGGCTTCACAGCAGCAGGACAATAGCACGCTGTTGACCATGAAGTTGCGCTATCACATGACGCCACTTCAGCTAACCAGTCAGCAGGACGAGGGTCGACAGAAGGCGGAGGAGGAGGAGGAGGAGGACTGGTACTTCGAGGTCGTGCTAGCGCTCCGGAAGTACGTCATATCACCGGATCGCGAGATGGCCGTATGGAAGAGCCTCATCACGGGCGACGGCGGCTTGTTGGGCTTGGCAACAAGCGAGACGGGCTACAGTGTCATGCACAGCTCGGTCGAAGACCCGCAGTTTACAACGTTCACACGTGTGCGGCGCCTTGAACCGATGGCTGATCACCCCGTGACAACAACGACACGCCTGGTGCCGCCAAGCAGCGGCAGTTCCAGCAGCGTCGGCGACGACGGAACGACTTCCATGGCGGATTTCTTCAGCAAGCTGTCACTGTCGGCAATGGAGGACGACGTTCACGGAGCGCTGCGCACCTTCGGGTTCGACTGAGAACACACTGACAAAGATGTCAATATCCTATATGATGCTTTAGTTAATACTTGAGTGAATACAATATGCAAGTGACCTGGTAAATGAATTCGATACAAAACATATTTTATTGGTATATTTTGATTTTGTGCAGTCGGCAGGTGCAGAGTTCAGTCAGTTGAGTTTACGAGAGCTCACATCAGCGTGACCGCGTCTCCGTGACATGAGTGACTCAACGGCGCTTCCCGCGGAGCTGGAGCTGCTTCTGGACGAGTGGTTTGGCGCCGGTGCTGGCAACGACTGGGCGGAGCTTACGCCCCCAGTGCCATTGCCTGAGCTATCATTAGATCAAGACGGCGGCCTCGGAAACTGGGAGCAAATTGGCGGCGCAGCGGACGGAGACGACGGCGGTGGGTCCGAGTCGCTGCAATCCAGCGGGGCGGCGTCCCCGCTCAGTAGCGCTACAGTGGTGACATGCGCAACAGTGCCGGGCGAGAAAGACAGCGAAGATGAAGCGAGGGAGAAGAACGAGCAGCAAAGCGCCAAACGCTTGGCTCAGAAGACCCCGAGGCAACTCACGCGTCGAAAGCCGGTCCGAGACCGCGCCAAAGCGGAGCTACAGTATCTACGACAGCGTGCGCTGGAGTTGGAGCTGCTGCTCGAGACTCTGAAGGGCAGCACGCCTCGCGAGAGAACTGGTGACGCAGGACTGGATCTGCGCCGCGCGTGGAAGAAGGTGGCCGAGCGCCAGCTAGCGCGCCGACGGCAGACCGAGAGCGAGAACGAGCGGTTGAAGGCGATGTTAGCGGAGTTTCTGGCGCAGGTGCGGGGAATAAAGCAGTTCCTGTACAAGCGGCCGCGACAGGAGCATCTGCTGCTTGATGACACCAATGAGAGCAGGCTGCGGAGGAAGAAGAAGCAACACACATTCGGGATCGATATCGACGACGTGGCCTTGCTCTCTCGCTTCTTGGCCGAAGAAGACGAGTTCTTCCGGCTTGTCGACAGCATTTTCAGCGATAGCAGGGCCTCGAGCACCGAGACCGGCTCGCCTCTTGTCTCGACCAAGACGACGAGCGATGGCAAGCAAGCGTTGTACCTCGAGTTCAGAGGCACGAGTATCATCCCGTTCGCGTTCGAGCGCATTGTCCCTGCGGCGTGGGCCTCTGCCAAGTGCCGGTACGAGTGTGAGGAGCACGTCTCCTATGACGTGGACGACCGCCCGGACGACACAATCGCCGTGCGATTCCCCGCCCATTTCCGAGGCAGGCAAGTTCTAGCCGACAATATCATGGCGATCCGCCGATACGTGTCGAACGATCGCATGGTGTGGGTGTGGCGCGCGCTTTTCGAGTGCGTCGATGAGCTCAAGCACGTCGTGAACGACGAGACGGGGTGGTCCGAGTATCAAGCGATGCCATCGTCGGACGGGACTGCAAGCACAGCCACATTGGTGAGGTCGTGCTCGCGCGTGGTGCCGCTCGCGCGTGGCTCGCGAGAGCCAATCGATCTGACCTGTGAGGAAAGATCGGGGCTGTCACGGCTGCTGGCGGATGCATACACCGACGATGGCGACGCGCTCAACGCCATGATGGAGAACTTGCTGCTGGACGACCCGATCGGGTTTTGACCGAGTGAGGTGAGGGCCGAGCTGAGAAGAAGAAGAAGAAGAAGAAGAAGAAGAAAACGAGAACGTGCGCACGTTGTACAGAGCTCGCGTGGGCCATTCGTCCTCTCGTCGAAGGGGTGTCCATACTCTGACTGAAGTTCCGGCGGCGAAAGTCACCCGGGTAGGTCGACAAGCATTCCTTTACAGGCTCTCCTTCAGTGCACGTAATTATGCGCGCTCGACCTCTGCCCGTGATGACCACCGCGACCAAGATCCACGCCCGCTCTGCGCGTTACAGTGCTCTTGTCGCACTCGAGCCCGCGCCAATTCCGAAAGCTCCTTGAAGAAGGAAGGCATCAGCGACACGAAGGCCCCAGGAGCGACCGAAAGGATTTGCGCGCTCCTCTGTCGGCCACCACCTGCTCGACCTAGGTGTTGGACAGACGTGTTACAGTATTAGTGATCAAGCACAAAGCCAGTAACACGATATACTTCAATTCAATTCAATGCCATCCCTCGGCCTCTGGCGGCGTCCGGTGAGTGCGCGTGCGTGCAAGTGAAACACCCTCGCGGACAGCGGCGCAGCGATGCTGCGATTCCACGTCATCCGCCGTGATCATCGTCGGTACATGTAGAGGACGCGCGCTGCCATCTGCCAAGTGCGTGTGTACCGTGACATCGCTCAATAGTGTTCTCCAGCGTGTGTTGATGTCGAGGAGCTCAGCTCCGACCTGAATTATCAAACTCACGTGGTCTGGAGCAGCTCCAAAGTATTATATCACTTACCGGTACTGCGCGCTAAAAAAGCGAGATCAGTCGCCATGGACGATGCCTTGCTCAGCTTTCGTCGCAGCTTAACGGACGTCGCGGCGCCGCTGCTGGAGGAGCTGGAGCCGCTCTCGCCCGCCTCAATGCAGGTCTTCGAGCGGCCGCTGCGCGTCGCGGACTGGAGCCGCGTCAACGTCGACGCTCAAGCGGCAGCGGCGCAGTCGGCGTCGCTCTCCACTCCCGTCACGCCAGAGTTGGTGCCGTCCTACGAGCCCTTCACGACCGCTGGATCAGCGGATGCCGACCGAAAACCCACCCAAACGGCGATGAGGAAGACCAGGGGCGACCCCAAGGCGAACCTGCGGCGCAACCGGCACCGCGAGCGCGAGAAGAGAGAACTCATGTACCTGCGCGCGTGCAGCCAACTGCTCGAGCAACGGCTGGAGCAGCTCAGACAGCGCCAAGCCACACTGACCGATGGCCAGCGGCGAGACGCGTTCCTTCGACAGTCACGCGTAGAGCTATGGCGCTCGCTCGCGCTGCGGCGGTGTCACGACCGGGGCAAGTCGGAGAAGGAAAACGCTCGGCTGCGCGCGCTGTGGCGATCCCAGCAGCGGTTTGTGGTGCAGTTGCAGCAGCTCGCGGCGGTGCCTCGAGGACCGGGCCCAGCGAACGGCCACGAAGCGCGCGTCACGTTCGGCGACTTTGACGCCGACGTGCTCGGGACGCTCGTCCGCGATCTCGACACGCTGTACGAGCAGAGCGACCGCGTGCTGGCGGAGATGGGGCTCGTCGATATCCCCGAAGCGTGCTTTGGGAGCATTCGACACCGCGGCTCGGGCAACGTGGATCTCCTGGGCGTGGCTCTGTTGCAGTCCAACTACACGGCGCTGCGGCAGCTGGCATGGGAGCGGATCGTGTCCAGGTTCCTGGTGCGTGGAGGTGTGCGCGTCGACACCCCGCAGCAGGGCGGCCGGACGCTGGCCATGAAGATTCGCTACCACGCGACGGCGGATATGGCCAAGACTCAGGTCGGTGGGGGCGACGGCGCTGAGGACACGCACTTTGAGATCGTGCTCGCTCTTCGCCAGTATATCGTGTCCCCATACCGCGAAGTGGTCGTGTGGAACAGCCTCAACACAGGCGGCGGCGGCTTGGCGGGGCTGGTCGCCCACGAGACGGGCTACTGCGTCATGTACCGGTCGATCGAGAACCCCGAGTCGACGACCCTGAAGCGAGCGAGACGATTGGAGCTACTGGCAGCAAGAGCAGAAGAGGAATCGCCCAAGGCGGAGCTGTTCCGCAACCTGTCGCTGGCTGTCATGGAGGAGGACGTGAAGGGCGCGCTGCGAGTCTTCACGTGTGAAGGTGAACCAGTTGGACAGGAGTAGCTAGCGCGCTGGTGTCGCTTTGGACAAGCTCAAGTTGGTTAATGCAGTTGCGGCCTAGACGGCGATTAAGAGTACAGAGGCGCAATACTGTAGCGTGAAGTTCATGGCACAGCAAGCAGCCATGGGAGGGGAGCAGCAACAGCAACGCCTCAGTGCGGCCTCCAGTCTATACAAGTCCGGTACTGTATAATGATGAAGTCAGAATATTACAGAGAGATGTGCGATGCCAAACAACCCTAGCTAATATTTGGACAGCGGTCCCGTAAATTGGTCCAGTGGCGCTGTGCAGTTCACAGTGTGCACAGTTACGTTAGTCCGGCGCAGTACACAAGTGAGACTGCCCCCGGCCGAGGACGACGCTCGCTCCACTCCCGCGCGTAGCAGCTCCGCTCCCTTGGCGCTCTCGCTCTGCTCAGTCCGTTTGCCCGTGATGGCGAACCGCGACAACCAGTTGAGGCCGCCGTCGAGACTCCCGTCGATCAGCGAGATGTCTCAAATGGCCACGCCGACGGATGCGCTGGCACTTCCGGCGCGTTTGGCCAGCAACTGCGCCAGTGCTGACGCCACACACTACCCGAGCGACGCAAATGCAGCAGTGCGCCCAAAGCGCCCGCCTGCAAGCGACATGAAGGCCAACCTGCGGCGCAGCCGGCACCGCAACCGCGAGAAGCGCGAGACCATGTTCCTGCGCGCGTACAGCAGCGCGCTGGAGTCCAAGCTGGAGCAGCTGAAGCAGCGACAAGCGGAGCGCAAGGGCCAGCAGAGCGAAGGGGCATCAGAGCTGGTGAAGCGGTCTCCGCATAGGGAGCTGTGGCGCGCACTGGCGTTGATGCGTCGCAGAGAGCGCGAGCTGTCGGAGCAAGAGAACGCTCGGCTGCGCGCGCTGTGGCGGACGCAGCTACTGTTTGTAGCGCACCTGCAGCATCACACTGCGGTCTCTCGGAACTTTGGGCCGGCCAACGGCTATGAAGCGCGCGTCACGTTGCAAGACACTGACGTGGACTTGTTCAAGGCGCTTCTAGGCGATTTGGACGGGATCTACAGCGACAGCGGTCGCGTGATGGCGGAAACAGGGCTCAACTGTTTGCCGGAAGCGCGGTATCATTGCGTTCGCCCGCGGGACACACGCGAGGCTGGAAGAGAAGCTGTGTGTGCCGGCAATGTGGATGTGATCTCTGTCGCGCAGATGCGCACCAGCTTCTCCGCCGTCCAAGACATCATGTGGAAGTCCATGCTGGCCCAGATCGCGACGAACGGCGGCGTTCGCTTCGATCTTGCCGAAGAGCTACGCGAGAACACGGCGGCAATGAAGGTGCGGCATGTTCAACAGGGCCAGGACGATGAGACGCTCTGTCTCGAAACCGTCATGGTCTCACGGAGGTACATGGTATCTCCCGATTGCATTGTCGTCGTGTGGCGGTGCCTTTTCATGGGCGACGGCGGCGTGTCCGGCATCACAGAGACCGAGTCGGGCTTCACCGTGTCGTGCCGCTCCGTTTCCCAGCCAGAGTTCTATGTGATGCGGCGGATCCGGCGTCTCGAGACGATCGAGAACGCACCCGCGTCGCCGAACGATCAAAAGGAAGGAGACACGTCGGGCGAAGCTGCGGAGAAGTTAAGCAGCATGTCGCTGTCTGCGATCGAGGACGACATTGACAGCGTACTAGGCAAGGTGATTGTCTAAGCGATCGTCGAGTGCAGTGACAGCAAGTTGTTGATTGAGCTGAGCATTGCCTGAATGAGCGTTCTATGTAGGATTCTACAATATGTTGGATATTTGAACCGTCTTACAGAATGACGGCTGCAACGAGTTGATGCGGCCTCGAGGGGGCACTATTGAGGAATCCTCCGCATGACCTGATAAGTACGGTTCGTCAGCTGTCTGTCAGACAGTGTCTGATGCTCAGTATGCTACATACTGTATTACGGTATCTGCTAACTGAACCCTTCGCTCCGAATAGTGTCCTCTACGCTTCCCGTCTGACCTCTACAGCAGCGTCAAACGCGTCCCATCATTCGACCAACCAAGTAACCGAAGTGGCGCATCACGGATTCCATCATGGACGGCGCGCCGACTGCTGGCGACGAGCTCTCGGACGCCTTCTCGGCGTCGCTTCTGGACCCGCTGGTGACGCTCTCGCCCGCCTCGGCGCGGTTCTTCGACGGTTCGCTGGGCGGTGCGGACTGGGGTGACGCCGGCGCGCTCGAGTCGCCCGCGGCGCCTCCGCTCACGTCAGCGGCGACGACGCCACCAACGCCAGCGGCGACTACGGAGAACGCATCTCGCCCGGCGGCAGCAACAGCTCGTCCGGACGGTAAACCTGGTCCGGGGCGCCGGAGGAAGCCCGCGAGTAACCTCAAGGCGAACCTGCGGCGCAGCAAGCACCGTGACAGCGAGAAGCGAGAGACCATGTTCCTGCGCGCGTACAGCCAGGCGCTCGAGCAGGAGCTGGGGCAGCTCCAGCAGCGGAAAGAGGCGCGCTTACAGGCGGAGAAGACGCGTCCGAGGTCAGAGAAGCCGACAGCAAAGCTTGTGGCGCGCAACCAGTTGTGGCGGTCGCTGGCGCTGCTGCGCCGCAAGGAGCGCAAACTGTCCGAGGAGGAGAGCGCGCGGCTCAGGGCGCTCTGGAAGGCGCAGCTGCACTTCGCGGCGCAGATGCAACGGATCATGTCGGTCCCGCGCACTGTAGGGCCAGCCGGCGGCGAGCGCGCGCGCGTCACGTTCAGCGAGGTGGACGTGGAAGTGTTTGACACGCTGCTTAGCGATCTCGACACGCTTTATAAGCAGACCGGCCGCGTGCTGGCCGAATCGGGGCTCGCATGCTTGCCCGAGGCGCGTTACCACTCCATCCAGCGCCGTGACGCCATCGGCACCGGCAACATGGACTTGCTGGACGTGACGGTGTTGCGATCTAGCTACTCGTCGCTAAAGGACGGCATGTGGGATAGCATCTTGGCCAAGTTCTTTGCTCGTGGCGGCGCGCGGTTCCACGTATCATCCGACCAAGGCGGGCACACAGTGACGATGAAGATGCGCTACCAAGCCGCGCCTGAGCAGCGACGGCGAGGAGGCGAGGACGGAGACGAGGAGGACGAGCTGTTCTTTGAGGTCGTGCTGGCCATCCGCAAGTACGTCGTGGCGCCTGACCGCGAGCTGGTGGTGTGGAAGAGCCTCAACTTCGGCGACGGCGGCTTGTCGGGCCTCGTCGCGAACGAAACGGGCCACTCCGTCATGCACCGCTCGCTCCTAAAGCCCGAGTTCACGACGATGAAGCGCATCCGACGACTCGAGTCGATGGGGACGACGGACGCGCCGCTGGTGCCGGCAGCAACGAGCACGGCGAAGGCAGGAGGTAAAAGCGATGTCCGCGACGACGAGGACGTGCCGGTTGAGGAGGTTTTCAGCAGTCTGTCGCTCTCGGCCATGGAGGACGACATCGACGGCGCGCTACGCAACGTTGGGTACGACTAGGGCCGCCCAGGGGGTTCGACCGCTGGATATTGGTACTGTAGGTCGGTGCGACTGCACACGTAGGCTAGGCTATGAGCCTGACACTGGCGGTGACAGCAGCAGCACACAGGCCGTTCCCTCTGACGCTGCGTGATGGAGTGATGCGTAGCGCACATCGTACAATAATACACATTCAAGCGCATGGAACGTTAAGCCTGGCAGTGTGCATTGTGGTCCGACCACTGGCCTTCTGGCCGCGTCTTGCTGTTGAGCAGACACACGACCGATGCCACTGTATCTCTTGCCATGTGTGTGTAAGGCTGAAATCACCGAGAAGGATCGAAAATGAGACCCACGGCGGGTACATGCGGAGCGGTTCAAGCGTTCAGTAGTGAGGTGAGTAATGGCGGCAAAGAGATCTCAGAGTACGATGAACGTCAGTTGTGTGGCTCCCGACGGTAAAACACGCCTAATTTGTGTCTAAACCAGAGCACTCACAGTCATCAAGTTGGCGCGTGTACTTGGTTAGTAAGATGAGGGCGCTACAGACTGTCGCGGTTCAGCGTGAGTCACGCAGCGTGACTCACAATCTGGCGCCACTTTGTGGAAACCGGTTTTTTTATGAAAACCGGTAGATACCGAATTGGGCTTCCAAGTATTACGCCCGCAAAGTTGAGACCACAGCACAAAGCGAAGGACAAGCATTGAGCGAGAACTCGAAGAAGGAGAAGCGCGCCGGCGTCTCGGGAGCTCTTCTAGGTTTCTTCGGCTCTGCAGGACGCTCGAAGTTGTACACTAACACGAGTACAGTGCCAGACATGGAGGGCGGGGCGGCGCAACGCGGCCGCGAGAAGCTGGCGACCGTGGACGACTTCGACCTGCTGCAGGACTCGGTCGCGCTGTTCGACCTGTACAACCCCCTGCCGGCACCCGTCTCGGCACCCATGGGCGTCATCGACATGTCCGCCCCGCCGCCGGATGCGATGTCCGTCTCCATGCCACATACAATGGTGCCGCGGTACCCGAGCGAAACGATGATGGCCCAGCCGACTGTCGTCCCCAACCCGCGGACGCCGGAGCTGTCGCTGCAGGAGACGGAGGAGCTGCTGCACACGCTGGACGCGACGTCCTTCTTCCAGGACCAACCGCAGTCCGTGATGATGCCGCCGGCGTCCGTGGGTCTGTTGCCTATCCAGTCTTTGTCATCCCAGACGACGGCGCCGGTACCACGTCAAGTACGATCGCCAGCGCCGAACCGACGAACGGTGAGGGCCAAGCCGCCAAAGAGCACAGTGACCGTCACGCCGCCCACGACAAACGCTACAATTAGTCCACCCACGATGTCGACGGCGCTAACGACCAAGACGAGGAGCGGCAAGTCGGCGCCCACGACGGCCACGGGCAAGATGCGGAACCCGTCGCGCGAGCGGCTCCAGGCCGAGCTCGCATACCTTCGCAACAAGGTGGTTGAGCTGCAGGACGAGCTCACGTCTCTCCACGAGAAGACCAGCGCCGCGCCGCCCCAGGTCGAGATCGACGCCCATGGACGCGCTCTCGTCCCAGTGTGGCAGCGGATCGCCGAGCGGCAACTGGAAGGCCGACGGCGCGCCGAAGCGGAGAACTTGCGTCTCAAAGACACGCTGGAGGGGCAGATCATGCTGGCGCGCCATCTTGAGAACGTTCTCCGCAAACGGCCGAACGTGGGCGTACTCGATAGTTCTTCAAGCGACGCGCTCGTGCTGGGTGGAGACTCGCCTCACAAGAAGAGGCTACGACTCGGTGGCGAAGATGCCGAGTTTCGATCACGCGCATACGAGCATCTACTGGCAGAAGTTGACGAAGCGTATGCACGCACGGATGTGGTGTTCCGGCAGAACGGGATCGAGTCGTCCGTGGACGACTCGGTGCGCCACGCCTACGTCAAGACCCGGCGTGGTCCTGATGGATGCGACGTGCTGTATGCAGAGCTTCTCGACATTAACATTATCCCATTCGAGCTCGACCGGGTTGGCACGGCGGCCTGGCGCTCCGTCAAGCGGCAGTACTACGCCAAGACGCCGTACGACTCGTACCAGCGCGCACCAGACGACGAGAACACGATCGCGCTCAAGTACCGCATGACGTGCGAACGCAAGGGCCAGCAAGTCCCGCTGGACGCAGTGCTCGTCATGCGCCGGTTTGTCGAGCGCGATCGCGTGGCGATCGTGTGGCGATGCGTCTCCCGTGCCGCGAGGGACCAGTCGGCGCTGTCGGGCATGTACACGGACGAAACGGGGTGGAGCGTGTTCAAGCCGGTGTCGCCATCGGCCGAGCTGTCGCTCGCTGGTGCTGGTACCGTCATGCAATCATGCGTGCACGTGGTGCCGAAGCGCGCGTCCGGCGTGGTGGTGAGCAACGAAGACGGCGGGCTGCGTGGTGGCAGCATGCGCGTGTCAGAGATGCAGCACGAGATCGGGCTGCTGACAAACGCAGTGATCGACGCGTACGAGGACGTGGTAGTGTCGATGAACGCGACGATGGAGGACATTCTGCTGGAGGAGACGCTCGCGACGCCCGACCCCGTCGCGCTGCGTGTCTGGTCCTGGTAGTACGTGACGCTGGCGGTTGGTTTGCATTTTTGAAAGACCGAGACCCCACCTTTGGCCCAAAGAGGAGTCCCCAGAAGAAAATGAAGCAAGAGTTATTTACAATGCAATGCGTGAGTGAGAGTGCGTCAATTCAGTCAAGATTATCGGATAACAGCGATGAGTTCGTGCTGCCGTCGGCTCGTGACTTGATCGTGTTGAAGTCAAGAGATCATGAATTGAAATAAGTTGTCCAGAACCGTTGATGCAGTTTGATTTGTTCATCGAATTAGTAGATTTTCATGAATTTGGGTAGATTGTCGTGGTTTATGATGTTGAAGTTGCTTCTTCAATATCCTTAAGTTAGTATACGAGATGACATTGAGGAGCCATCGACGGTCGCGTCTAACGGTTCGACTCGAAACGTTGCATTCACCGCCAGCTCGACTGCATGAAGTGGAGGCTATTGATAGACAGTCACACACTCGTTCGTGGGCCCTATCGCGCAAAAGGTCATGCGAGCGACATACTCGGGCGACCTGGTCGACGGCATTCGCCACGGGCGCGGGACGTTGACGTTCGCCAATGGCGACTCGTACGAGGGCGAGTTCATCAGCGGGTTCCGTCACGGTCGCGGGGTCTTCACGTCCGAGCGAGGCACACTCAACTACGACGGGGAGTGGCGTCGCGGATACAGACACGGAAGCGGCAAAGAGCGGTGGCTGCGTAGCGGCGACCGGTACGAGGGTGAGTTCGCCAACGACGCCTTCCACGGCAAGGGCGTGCTCGTGCGTGGGTCCAGCGGCGCCAAGTACGATGGCGAGTTCTGCAATGGACTCAAGCACGGGTTTGGCCGCATGGAGTTCGTCAATCCGCCGAAATTGACGGCAAAAGCGAGCACAGGAGATGTCAAAATGGCGCTGGAACCAGCGGCGCCAACCGGCAAGCTTGCTCGATCTGGAGCCGTCTCGACCTATGTGGGGAACTGGAGGGACGGCCGGATGTACGGGGAGGGCCGCTACACGCGCGTGGACGGCAGCTTCTACGAGGGGGGCTGGGTGGATGGGCTTTGCCACGGTGTGGGCCGCGAAGTGGACATCGTCACGGGCGAGGTGTACGACGGTGGCTGGCAGAGCGGCGCCCGCCACGGAGAAGGCAGCATCACGCGCAATGGGAAGCGACGACGCGGCGTCTGGGAAATGGGGCGCCGCGTCAAGTGGACGACGGCCGAAATGCCCGTCCCAAAGCAGTGACACAACGATGGGGAAGATGGATATAGTCTAAATGCAAGGATCATCGCTTAAGCAACTTGGCGCCCTTCGCTGCCTTGCGACGGCTGCGTGAACACATTAAGAACATCATAATTAGGACACAGTGCCATACGCAGCAGACTACGTAAGGCGCGACAAGACGTACATGGTGCCGGTCGGGATCTGTTTTCGCTTGAGTCGCTGTTCGCTCGGCTTCGGGGCTTCCTCTTCCAGTTCTTGGCTCTGGCTAGAGCCGGTGGCTGGTGATTTGCCAGCTTTTCCTTTCAGAATGGCGTCGATCGCGACTGCCGCCGCCATCTCAACCGAAGCGGTCAAGTGCTGTTGCTCCTTCTGAAGCAGTTTCTGGTGCTCAAGCTGCTCGTTCGACAGCACGGGTCGATGCGGAAAAGCGTGGACGTCTGTCAGCAGGTCGACGACCGCCGCAGAGACGTCTGTCGCCACCACCGGCAGCTCAAAGCAACCTGCAAGTCGTGCACATCACGCCACACGAGTCGGTTGCGCGGTACTGATCAGTTGCTGGCAAACACGCGCACCTTTGCGCGAGATGGTCTCGCTGAACTTGTACGTGACCATCGCCGTGACTGTTGCTAGCGCATGGCTACCCGCGTCACTATTGTCTCCAACCACGAGGTTCACGCATTGGCAGTCGTCCAGCGCCCGGGACAGCAGGGCCGCGAACGCGTCCGCTTCAATCTCCAGCCCCAGCGCGTCGATCTACGGATCCAAGACCGGATGTTACCCATTCAGTCAGTGACGTTGAACAGCTTTAGCGCATTGTGCACGATTGCCAAGCGCCAGCGTCTGCACCTGGTCGGACAGCTCCTGCTCGCCGACCAAAAGCTCGGCCAGCACGTGGCGCCCCGCCTCCAGTGACACGAGCGCCTTGAGCGCGAACGCCGCTGCTCCTCCCGCACCGCCGTGCTGCTGCTGCACAAACAGCAGCCAGCGCCCTGCGTCGCTGTCCCCGTCGCTCGCGTACGTCCGCAGCAGCCCCGCCATCCCGTCGGCAGTCAGGGGATCGGTCGCGTCGCGTCGGTTGGTCGAGTCGGGAACCTAATAATGACGCATCAAGCCTCCAGAAGCTACACCATTTTAAGTTCCGATCTTGTATAATGCAACTGGATTGAACAAGATCCTAATAGAAGACCGGTTAATCTTCACGCAACCTTCGCGTCACCTTCCTTGCACCTTCGCCCTCCCCATAAAAAGCTCCCACACTCACCCACGGCACGACCGCAGGCGCCGCTCCATAGAAAAACGTCAATACCAAATAAGAGGAAGCGGCGACGAGAAAGGCGTCCGGAGGTTCCCCCCCGCGTCTTCTTCACGAGCATGAGCACGAGTCCGGGCGTGGGCGACGCGGCGGGCATGATCGCCGAGGTGGAGGCGGCGCTAGGCCGGCTGCTGGACCCGTCGACGCCCGCGGACGACAAGTTCCGGCTGGAGCAGCAGCTCACGCACTTCAAGGAGGCGCCGCACGCGTGCCTGCCCCTGCTCTTTCAGCTGCTCAGCACCTCGCGCAGCGAATACGCGCTCTGGTTCGCGTCCACGACGCTCGAGGAGTACGTCGCGACCAAGTGGGCGCGCTTCCCGGCGTCGCAGCAGCGGCACATCCGCCAGTTTGTGTGGCAGTATCTGCTGGCGGGCGGCGCGAGCTCCACGCCGCAGGTCGCGTTCGTGCTGCGCAAGCTGCGCAAGGTACTGGCGGACATTGCGCGGATCCAGTGGAAGAGCAGCGCGGCCTCGGGCTCGTCCCCGACGACCGTGAACGGCACGAGCAACGCGGACGACGCGCTCTGGCCGGAGTTTATGAGCCAGGTCGAGTCGCTCATCATGGAGGAGCAGACGCGCGAGAGCGGGCTCGAGCTGCTCTGCGTCGTCGTCGAGGAGTTTGGGCGCGAAGATGCGCTGGCGCTCGCCGCCGTCAAGCAACAGGCCAAAGCGCGGCTCACGGCGCAACTGCCGAGTCTGCTTGCGCTGCTGGCCAACGTGCTGCGCGCGTGCAACCATAGACTGCAGACGCTGCCTGCCGACCAAGCGCAGGCGATCGCGCAGCAGGACCGAGTCGCGCAGATTGCACTGACGACGCTCAATCACCTGGTCATGTGGGCGCCCGTGGCGGAGCAGATTACAGAGGCATGGATCTCGCTCTTGTTTGAGCTGGCGCGAAACTGGGAGGCAGTGGCAGCGCGCAGCGTTATGTCCATGTGCGTGTCGAGCGTCACAGCGCTGCAGTGCCTTACAGAACTCATGAGCAAGCGGTTCATACCGGCGAACGTTGACCAGATCGTCGCGCAAGTGTTGTTCTGCCTCCTGCCTCTCCTGGAGAAGACAGTTGAGGACCAAGTCATTGGACGCGCGACCGAGGAATACTTGGACAAGCTGAGCGAGTTCGTGGAAGCGTTTCTGACGCAACACTTGAAGCGCCTCGAGAACCCAAGGTTCACGACGGTGCTGCCCCCTTTTCTACAGGCCGTGCTCGCGCTCACGACCAAGCAGCCGCATATCGAAGGGTTTCTGAACTGCCTGAACGTGTGGGAAGTGTTCGTGGGCTACATCGAGGAAACCGAGCAGAATGAGGGCGCCACAAACGATCAGACCCGTGCTGTGCTTACCGCATACGAGAAGGGTCTGGTCGCCGTCATGCTGCATCTCGTTGACCGCGTCAGCTACAGAAGCAACAAGGACCAATTGGAGGAGCTCAATGATGACGACGACAGTGGTGAAAAGAGCTCGGACACCCCTGAAGATGGCGAGAGCTTGACTCCGGTGGACATGGAGCAGGATACTGGCAGTTCGTACGGCACGGGCTCGCTGCAGGACCTGGCGCAGCTCACGACGGACATCGCGAGTGGCAACAACCCCAGCAGCGGCGCGCAAATGGTGGAGCTCTCGGAGCGCAAGCAGTTTGTTGTGGACTGCATCGCGTTGATTCGGCGCATCGCCGCGTTCCCTGCTTGTGCGCCTCCGCTACTCGAGCTCATGGGGCCGCGTGTGCAAGACTCGGTGCAGAACGTGCTGTTCCACACACACGAAATCCCGCACTTCAGTCCGCAGTCTGAGCCGTGGGAGCAGCAGCGATGTGCGATCCGAGATTTGACGACGAACTGCGCGATCCTGTCGAGCGTATGCGCGCAGTATTACAGCACGAGCGACGACATGAACCTTCAGATGGCGGGCTGGCAGATCCTGCACATGTTCATCCAGGTGTCCGAGTACTTCGTGCAGCACCGATTACACACGCGCGGCGACGTGTTTGTGGAGCTCCAGTGCGAAGTCCTGACCTGCGTGCGCGTTTGCCTGAGCTGCGTTCCGTTCGTGATCCGAAGCGGCGCGCGCCAGGAGGTGCTCAAGGCCACCGAGAGTGTCGTGCAAGTGCTGCTGCACACCCTTGACACAACAATCGTGCCGTCCCCGCAGATCGTGATGCAGAACTCGATGCAGCTGCTCGCCAACCTTGGGTTTGTGCTGTCGTACGAGGATATGGTCCAGGTCCCATCCATGACCCAGCTCGAAGCGCACATCCACACGTTCAGCCAGCATCTTCCACTTGCGATCCAGGGCGACTTGTACACGTCCATGTCGAACACGATCTTGAACTCGGCGATCTCCATGAAGGCAGGAGGCAACTCGCCGAGCGAGCAGGAGGCGGCCACGAAGCGATGGAGCGATGCGTACGGAACGTTGATCCTCCCGATTCGCGAGTCCATCGATCAGTCTGCTGTCACTCTCCACCAGAACGAGCACCGCGTGCTGGAGCGGGCCATGATGACGCAGCTGCAGCGCGACTGCTACTTGGTGCGTTGCCTCGCGCGCTCGGTCGAGACCAAGCCGAAGGTCGCCAAGGACGCGTTCTTCTCCGTATATCAAGCGTCGTTTCCGTCGCTCATGGCGCTGCTCACGAGCTACTTCACGACCATCCGAAAGACGGCGGCGTCAGTGACCGGCGGCGCCGTTGCGGTCAATCCGACAGCGAAGAGCCAGGTCAAGAGTGCGCTCAAGGTGGTCAACGAGATCGTGCGGCTGTATGCGCAGCTGCTGAAGTCGATCCGTCGCGAGATGCAGAAGGAGACCGTGGCCGAGATCATGCGCACATTCGTCGAGATCTTCAACGACGCGCAGCTCAGCGCCGTGTACGTGTGCGTCTTGGTCGCTGGAGTGTGAACGCTGTCACTGACAATGGCTCGTTCCGCGTGTACTTTGACCCCACATAACAGGTTGAATAGCCAGGGAAACGCCGGCGTCGTCGTGCTGTGCGGCTTCTTGCAGCTCCTGCGCATCGTGGTCGAGGAACCCACGGCGGTGTTCGCGTCGTTCCTGCAAAGCATCCTTGATTTGTGCTTCGGACCTCTGAAAGAGGTACGCAACAGCTCTCATAGCACAGACACGTATACGCTAGAGACTGCGCGATGACCGTGTCTCACTCTTGACGAATCGCTGCAGGTCATTTTCTCGCATCCGGAGAGCGACTCGGTCATCCTCGGCTACTTCGTGGCGCTCGTGGAGCAAGTGCTCGAGAAGCACTACCGCTTTTTCGTCGCGTACACGGGCACGTTCTCTGCTGACGGCGCGCGCGAGCGCGGCTACGCGTCAGAGCAGGCGCACACGTACTTCCTGTCCATTTTCCAGAGCCTCGCGAACGTGTTGAGCCGCCAGGGATCCAACCTGGCGCCGCGCATCTGCCGCCAAGTCCTCGCGATCCTCGATCGCATCGACAAGACGCAGGGACTTTTCGCGTTCGCGGGCTTCCAGAACGAGCTGCGAATGGGCTTCCTCGCCACGCTCATGAACATTCTGACGCGCGGCGAGATGAACTTGCTGCAGGACGAGGTCATCCAGCTGCTGCACCGCGTCGCCGCCGTGGACTTTGCGTCCTTCTATCAGGTCTTTTTGCCAAACTACGTCAAGGAGATCCTGTCGGCGTCGCAGCTCGAGACCGCGGCGCAGCACGAGGGCGAATGCCTCCAGTGGAGCGGACAGGTGGACGTGCCGACCTTCTCGAAGGAGGTCGTGGCCTTCCTCAACGACATTCGCGTGCTCCGCGCGCAGAGTTAGACGTCGGCGCGCTCCTCTTGCTGGTAAGTCGGTAGGCTGTGAGTGATTTGGCCAGTGAGTGCGGACCAGGGCACAAAGTGCGGGTCAACAGCCACGGTAAAGGTATGGGGTCAATGAAAGGTGTTGATGAGGCGCACTCGGACAACGCGGGTGAGGGACTGCAAGCGTGGTTTGGCTATTGCAGAACTCACGATCACCCGTGCACCTCGCAGGTGATCACCGCCACGAGCGTGCAAGGTCTCTTGCCTCGCGTCATTGCTCCCTCGTGGTTGAGTCTTCACGCTGTCCGAACGTCAGCACGCAGTAGTGTACCACCCACGACCCCACAGTCTTGAAGCCCGGCCGTGGCTCGTCCGTGGCTCGCGTGTGGACGGAGCGATGCGCAAATCCACTCGGTTTCTCCTGGCTGCGGTGGTGATGTCCATGGTGGCAGCCCATCACTCAATCACTGACGTCTGAGGTGATGTCTTGCCGCTCGCTTTGGCTTTCGCCAGCTCGCGGCTGCATGCAGCAGAGGCAAACGACCAACGCGCGCTTCCGATACGACGCACAAGACTTGGGGGTTTGGTCCTTCCTACTCCCTCCGGACCAAATTACTTGACCGATTTTGCTTTTTGGTTGGATCAAATTACTTGACCGATTACATACTGCCAATTCTATTGGACAAAAATAAGAATTGCTGGAGTTTGATTCGCCAGAGTTGACCAATCACAATTAAACCTTTTGAGGAATAAAACCTTCAACCTCTACCGAAGTGGAAAAATCGCTCTGCCGAACCAAGACTCCAAGAGTACAATTTCTTGTGCCTGACTGTG